>NIPM01000427.1:89710-112203 GCA_002738285.1 Holacanthella duospinosa | reverse complement strand
ATACCGATACTTTTTACAAAATTGAACCCGATACCGATACCTATACCCATACTTTTCTAAAAAAATATCCCGATAACTATACCTATACCGATACTTTTTTGAAATAAATTCCCGATACCGATACCTATACCCATACTTTTTCCTCAACAAAACCCGATACCTATACCGACACCGATACCTTTTAAAAAAAAAACCCGATACCGATACCTAAAGTTATGACTTATGCCTAATGAAAACAGTTGGCATTTTATTAACAAACTTAATTTATTCAATAAATAAATATTAAAGGTATGACTACCCTGAAAATAGTACGGAAACTTGACTTTATTACTATTTCTTATGTTAAACTTCTATTTGCGTTAATTTTATGGCACAATTTCATTTAAGATTTGAAATAATAGAGAGATTTAAATATTAGGTTTATGTCTGAACCAAACCTAATTATGAGATTGGCGCCAAGAATCAGTGATGTAGAAGTACTTTCTCCTTTCTCCAGACTTAGTATGTCTCTCAAAAACTCAATTCCAGGCCTAATTTCCTCTCAATTTAGGTCTGAGATTAAGTCCAAACCAAAACTTTTGTCTTTTTTGTTTGTTTTTTCAATTTATAAGGAAAATTTAAGTTTTAGTTTCATTTATTTTATTACTATTCGTAAATTTCTTAATCTTTTTAATAATTAATTCAGTGTTGGGTACAAAAAAAAATTAACCTCCTCCCGCACTGTCCCACATCCCTCCCATCCACTCCCGCTTCTCACCCGCACTATCCCACATGCCTACCGTCAATTCCCGCATTCCTCACGCACCATCCCACATCTCTCCCATCCATTCCCGCATCCCATATGCACTATCCCACATCCCTCCCGTCGATTCCCGCGTTTTCCTCGCATTATCCCACATCCCTCCCATCCATACCCGCATCTCACCTCACCATCTCGCATCCCTCCCGTCCATTCCCGCACTATCCCATATCCCTCCCATTCACTCCGCATGTCTACCGTCTATTCCCGCATCCCTCCCGCACTATCACACATCCCTCCCACACTGTTCAGTACAGCTATTGCTGGGACGTTAAACATCGTAGTTGTATATACTTTATCGTTAGCCTTTTCTTCCAGAAAATGAATAAAATATTTTGTTTCAGAACTACTAATCCAAAACTAAATGAACCATCCGGTTTTAGTAAACTTAATGAACGTTGACTTATTGGAAACACTCAGGTGTGTATAAAACTTAATCCGTTTTCGTTTTCAAATACGATTTCTTTACTTCTGTTAAGACTCAATAATTTAATATAATAAATAGTTATTGATTGATCAACTTTGAAGCTTACAGTTAATGAATTGGATACGAATTTAACCCTTCTGTGGTGCGAATTAAGTTTTTTTCTTTTTCTACGTGTTATTTGAGTGCTCTTTCAAAACCTGCAAGTATCGGCGATAGTATCGGCGATACCAACTAAAATCCCGATACCTATACCTATACCGATACTTTTCTCAAAAAAATTCCCGATACCTATACCGATAACGATACTTTTTTCAAAAAAATTCCCGATACCTATACCTATACCCATACTTTTTCAAAAAAAAATCTCGATACCNGGACCTTAAATCATGTATTACTTTATTTAATATCTAATAACGCAACTTACATAGTAATTAACACAATGCGTTTTTCAAGAATTTCTTCATTGTCGGAAACTCATTGCGAGCATAAAAGCGGCGACATACTCGACGGACCTTGTAAATTATTTCGATTGACAACACTACTCAACCAAATAATATTTTCAAAGACTTATGTGCGCAGTAATAAAACAATCCCATTCATGCCGTTTTCTCCCCGAATAAATTTTGGTACAATTCTATGTTCAGAAGTTTTCTTACTTCAAAGATTATCAAAGATAATTATCAAGCTTGAAAACATCATGAATTTTTTAATTTTTTCAAATCAATAAACGTGTTGTATAATTCGCATACAAAACTCATTAAAATAAATACCATTCTCATATCAATGACTTTTATGACTATGGGTGGTCTGTCGTCGGTTACACTCTTTTCGCTTTTCGAATAATTCTTAAGGAAAAAAATAACAATGTCGTGTTTTGATTTTCTACATAAGANTGTATAATTCGCATACAAAACTCATTAAAATAAATACCATTTTCATATCAATGACTTTTATGACTATGGGTGGTTTGTCGTCGGTCACACTCTTTTCGCTTTTCGAATAATTCTTAAGGAAAAAAATAACAATGTCGTGTTTTGATTTTCTACATAATAATTAGAGCTTATTAGTTTTATTTTTCATATTTGTGGAATTATTGCCAAACAAAATACCTAGAGGGAAAGAGCCTTATTTGGAATCACTTTATTTCCAGAAAGAAAGAGAATAATAAAGGCTTATGGGCCATGTGTAAAAGGTGTGAGAAAAAGTATAAACTCACTTTTTCAGAATTTATACGAAAATACACATTACCAAAAAATAATTATTTTTTGATTTTTTCGAAAAAATTAAGAACTCTGGAATTAATATTCCTATCATTGCAAAAAAATTTCAGGTTTTGTCTTCAAATCTTGCAGAAAAAACTTGAAGTGTTATAATTTTGTTAAAATCCTCGTTATCAGTGTAATTCCGTTGACGGTTTGGAGTTTGAGAAGACATTAGGATAATAGTTATATTTAATTACAAAAATTACCTGAGAAAATATTTAAGTTAAAACAAGTTGTTGGACATGTTTATAATTAAATCCAAAATTTGAATAAGAATATTCCGCTGTTTCAAAGTGTACACAATTCATACAGCATAACGGCCCTGAATTTTCCCCTTTCTCATCAACAACCACCATTTTGAAGGACTTATAATTTTTGGTCCGAGAATACCTATACCTATACCGATACTTTTTACAAAATTGAACCCGATACCGATACCTATACCCATACTTTTCTAAAAACATATCCCGATAACTATACCTATACCGATACTTTTTTGAAATAAATTCCCGATACCGATACCTATACCCATACTTTTTCCTCAACAAAACCCGATACCCATACCGACACCGATACCTTTAAAAAAAAAACCAGATACCCATACCTAAAGTTATGACTTATGCCTAATGAAAACAGTTGGCATTTTATTAACAAACTTAATTTATTCAATAAATAAATATTAAAGGTATGACTACCCTGAAAATAGTACGGAAACTTCACTTTATTACTATTTCTTATGTTAAACTTCTATTTGCGTTAATTTTATGGCACAATTTCATTTAAGATTTGAAATAATAGATAGATTTAAATATTAGGTTTACGTCTGAACCAAACCTAATTATGAGATTGGCGCCAAGAATCAGTGACGTAGAAGTACTTCCTCCTTTCTCCAGACTTAGTACGTCTCTCAAAAACTCAATTCCAGGCCTAATTTCCTCTCAATTTAGGTCTGAGATTAAGTCCAAACCAAAACTTTTGTCTTTTTTGTTTTTCTTCAATTTATAAGGAAAATTTAAGTTTTAGTTTCATTTATTTTATTACTATTCGTAAATTTCTTAATCTTTTTAAATAATTAATTCGGTGTTGGGTACAAAAAAAATTAACCTCCTCCCGCACTGTCCCACATCCCTCCCATCCACTCCCGCTTCTCACCCGCACTATCCCACATCCCTACCGTCAATTCCCGCATTCCTCACGCACTATCCCACATCTCTCCCATCCATTCCCGCATCCCATATGCACTATCCCACATCCCTTCCGTCGATTCCCGCGTTTTCCTCGCATTATCCCACATCCCTCCCATCCATACCCGCATCTCACCTCACCATCTCGCATCCCTCCCGTCCATTCCCGCACTATCCCATATCCCTCCCATTCACTCCGCATGTCTACCGTCTATTCCCGCATCCCTCCCGCACTATCAAACATCCCTCCCACACTGTTCAGTACAGCTATTGCTGGGACGTTAAACATCGTAGTTGTATATGCTTTATCGTTAGCCTTTTCTTCCAGAAAATGAATAAAATATTTTGTTTCAGAACTACTAATCCAAAACTAAATGAAGCATCCGGTTTTAGTAAACTTAATGAACGTTGACTTATTGGAAACACTCAGGTGTGTATAAAACTTAATACGTTTTCGTTTTCAAATACGATTTCTTTACTTCTGTTAAGACTCAATAATTTAATATAATAAATAGTTATTCATTGATCAACTTTGAAGCTTACAGTTAATGAATTGGATACGAATTTAACCCTTCTGTGGTGCGAATTAAGTTTTTTTCTTTTTCTACGTGTTATTTGAGTGCTCTTTCAAAACCTGCAAGTATCGACAATAGTATCGGCGATACCAACTAAAATCCCGATACCTATACCTATACCGATACTTTTCTCAAAAAAATTCCTGATACCTATACCGATAACGATACTTTTTTCAAAAAAATTCCCGATACCTATACCTATACCCACACTTTTTCAGAAAAAAATCTCGATACCGATACCTATACCTATACTTTTTCCAAAAAGAAACCCGATACCGATACCTATACCGATAGTTTTTTTTTAAACAATGCCGACACCGATACCTATACCGATACTTCGGCCAAAAGTATCGGTATAGGTATCGGTATCGGCTATACCATTCCCGATACTTGTATCGGGTTTGGTATCGGGTTAGCAACTGTGATAGAGACTAAATATTTGTAAAAACTAAAATTATTTAATAATTTGATGTCATCAAATCGAAAAGATCACAGCCACAGCGAAACCTCACAAATCCGATTATTATTTCTGATTAAGTTTGTGGTGAATTAAAAAGAAAAACTTTTTTGTTTTTAATTCACCACTTCAATTTTTCTGCTCCTATACCAATCTTTAAAAAATTCTGATCTCATTCATAAATTTCCTAAGTTTTAGTAGACACATTAAGAATTTAATACATGGATTTTGACAACAAATATTTGTCAAGGAGAGACTGGTTTGGGTTGGGTTGATGTTGTGGTGGTTATGGGGTGAGTTATCTTGACTTTATTATTTTCTAACATAAAAAATATGAACATACGGAAGTTAAACTTCCCGGTAACAAGTTCTGCTGTAAACGTACCGATTCAAATCGCTGGATGGCAGTAAGTACGAATTGGAATATTTTAACTTCGATTTCGAATACTCCATCGAAAACGGAGCTCAAAACACTCAAAACTATTTAAGTAATTTGAATCAATCTAATTAATCATAATCATTTATCATGTCCCATTCGGTCCAGCCATTTTTCATGAATACAGAACCAACATGGTTGTATTCTATTTTAGTTTTCTTTCTAAGGTATAACAGAACAAATTGTTATCAATTGGATTAATACCTTAGATTCAATGATTTAGACCTGAAGAGACGTGAAGTTCAGAAATTGTTCAATCACAACCAAGACATGGGCATGACTACGACCACAACAAGGTTGGAGTTGAAGCAATGTTGATGTACTTTTGACAACTAAACTTGTCCAAGATACTACTATTTGAATTACCGCGCTTTCAATGGTGTCTCTTATTTACCAGATGTTTGTAAGATTGAACGTAAGATTATTTTACGTAAGCTTACGCAAGACCCGGTCTTTTCCTTATCCGGTCGGACATAATCCTTAGGAAACTGACTCAAGTTGGACAACAATAATTTCCAAATTTAACACCCACATCTCACACTTTATATTTTCCCTTCATATTATTTCCTGCCCAAAACACCTTCCTTATTATGTCTAGTTTTGAAATTGGATATCATGATAGTTCCGTCCGATTAGACCAGACTAAACCCAACTACTGACATCAACTCCTAACCNGTGTCTCTTATTTACCAGATGTTTGTAAGATTGAACGTAAGATTATTTTACGTAAGCTTACGCAAGACCCAGTCTTTTCCTTATCCGGTCGGACATAATCCTTAGGAAACTGACTCAAGTTGGACAACAATAATTTCCAAATTTAACACCCACATCTCACACTTTATATTTTCCCTTCATATTATTTCCTGCCCAAAACACCTTCCTTATTATGTCTAGTTTTGAAATTGGATATCATGATAGTTCCGTCCGATTAGACCAGACTAAACCCAACTACTGACATCAACTCCTAACCTGTAATTATAATATCACATAGTCAATAGACCTTTGTGTGGGGGTTCTGACTTGTGAGTATCTTGACTCCTTCGGACACCAACTGACATTTCAAATTTCAAATTATTCTACGAAATGTAACAATTTGTTCATGCTAGGTATTAAAAAGAAAGTTAATTTTTGGTTTTGAACGAGTTCGTACTGAATATTTTTCCTTAAATTTCAAAAACGTTCCACACCTGCATTGTCATAGCTCAAAAATCTATGCCTCTGCATGTGTACTGATTAAATATGAGGCATGACGAGTCATACAAAATCCGTCTTTAGGGAAAGTTGAACCTTTGCCAAGAGACCTTGGGTCAATTTATTACTTCTGAAGCAGCTGGAAATGTTTCTTCTCTAAGTCCTGAGCTACTACGATAGAAATAAACAACAATCGGATTTGAATTAGTAAAGCACTAACTAAGGTTCCTTTCTGAGTAGAAATTGAACACCGAAACGGACGCGATTCATTCATGCTCTGCCATGCTTCTGATTTTTTTTTCTCGTAAAATCCAACAGCAGTAGAACCTGTGACGAATGATTGTGAAACTTTAATAATATCCCTTGTGTGTCTCTTTGACCCACACACGGGTCGTTTGTCCTTTCGTCACAGGCAGCTTTTCAAATATAGACAAAATCTACGAATTTTCAAATTTTAACTCTGAGTCTGGAAAAGGATTGATGAGGGTATTGATTGACTAACACAGATTTACTCCCACCCTTACTTTACTTTCGAAAGTTGCCAACATCAACTTTTACGGTCTTTCTGTATCCGGGCAAGGGTTTGTTTCTTTAAATTAAAAACATTTGAAGAACGATTCTGCAGCTGTTAGATAAATAGAGATTTGACAAGAAAGAGTCTGCTAATTGCATTTCAGACAAAAATCTAAATGTTATTTCTCAGTAAATTAGCATGACGACGAGGCTCTTGGGAATTAGTGTGATTCACACTTGTGCATTCTGCCATTGAAAATTAGAATTTACACTGATGAGAAAAGATAAAGATCCAACATACTAATTGCGTTGAAGATGTCAATGCAAATACCCCTTTCATACTTTAAAAAAAAAGTATCATAATTAAGATAAGAGAAATTCACAAGAGTGGAAGAAGTGTCAAGTCATGAGATTCGGTGGTAAAAATAAAGAATAAGGGATGATGACTCTTGGGAAATGGGAAGTTCATTAGAAATTTTTTTTTTTGGGGGTTGGGACGATGAAGCATTTGCTAAGAATGAAGCGCCAGGGTCATTATTTTTCGTCGCCTATGAGCAACTTTCTAAAAAAGAATTCCAGAAAGGCAAGCATGCAGATGAAAATTCAAGGGTACTTGGTAATTTTTTTGTCATCTTTCCAACTACTCCGAAGGGGTAGGACTCAAAATGATCACCGGATCGAAGAAAATCATACTCAAAGCCGGTTCTAATACATCTTGTTGGGAAAAAAAAATTTTTTATTATTTTTTGTCTCATGGGAACAAGATTTTTGAAGAATTTTCCCTTTTGTGAAATTACCCGAATTTGCTCCGTGTGTCTCTTTTCCATGATTTAATTTGTTCCGGTAACCTGTTACTTTTGAAGGAACCGGGTGGTCTCAAATACAAAACATGGACAGGATTTTTTTGACTTTTTTCGTCATCAATAATAGTTGAAAAAATTTGTTGTTTTGGATACCACCATGGTTTAAGTCATTCATGTCCCGTCATCATCAATATATACCGATCCCACCGCCGCTGAAGAAACTCCGACGACATTGTTCAACAATGATCCAGCGGTGAAACTCTAGAGTCATTCTTTCCAAGTTTCAACAATTGGCATTTAACGAAAAAAAAAATTCCCTTTTGTGTAAGACTTGTGAGTACTTTACTTCCTCTTCGAATACCTTAAATACTGCCCACCCTTGGCTAAGGGAACGATTGACTTTTGTTTATTTCAAAGTATTTCGGACACCTAAGGCGACCAAAAGATAGAAAAGGATTAGTTTGAAACTCCATCGAAATATTTCGGTACAATGAATTGGTTCATAGAGTATAATGAATGGCTAAGCTTTGAAACGCGGCTTGAAAGTTGGAATCCTTATAACAAATTATTTGGGTTAAAGAGTGGGCTTTTAAGGGTGTGAAAGTGTAAACGAAAGGGACATGGATAGCCTCCTGGAGTGACCTTTCAGCAGAATCGTAGTGGACAAATGTTGGCTTTTAGGGTGACAATTGACAAGGTGATGACTACCAATACTACCATTCATTACTTTCCCACACAATCATTATTCTGTGATGATCCAGCTGTCTGACAGATTCATGATGACAGATTTGCTTTAAAATTTTGAAAATATTTTAAAATTTTTAAATTTTGAGTTAGGACAAAGACTTATTAAAGTTGACCTTGTTCACTTTACTTTAGATCTCTGCCGTTGTGTCACTAGGCGAAGAATTAATTGTGGACAACTCCTCTAAGATACTACTGACAAGGATGACAATGGATGAGACAAGTCCTCCTAAAAGATGGCCGATTTTTATTACTCTTTCAACAATGGTTTCTTCTTTCTTGCGAAAATTCTGAGACGCTTCTAAAGATGAGTTGGGATAATTACTGCTCTGGTTGTAAACCATTGTTGACCCTGTTTCAACAAAGTCAGACAAAATCCAGTCAAATAGTTTCAAAATGATACTAAATTTTCTCAAAGGATGAAATAAACTTTCAAAGAAGCGTCTTTAGTTAACAATAGGAATTGGAAAGAAAGAAAAGGTCAAAGGATTTGTAACAATGTGAACGATGAAGATGATCCATCACTATCAATAAACCAACTATTATCTTTTATTGCTTCCCTCGTTGTAAAACGAGGAATAATCAAAACAAAATTTATTAAACGATGGATATTTTTTCAAGTTTCAGGTTCCCATGTCCATGTGCTTAGCTGGAGGGTTTTCGGTAGGACCATGAGGGAAACAATAGGAAGATGAAATAATAGAGTAATAGTAATAATACCCGATTCAGTGTTTCTAAATTTGTATCCACTGAACCTTTGAAAAATACCGCGCAGCTGTCGACATGAGAAATGAATGTTGGATTTGCTAATAAATTTTTGGATTCAATGATACCTCTTCCATGGATTTAAAAGGTAACGTTATACCTAGTTTGTAAAATTTTGAAAAAATAAATTATGATTGAAATTGACTGTGAAATGGCAGAGGATTTTCTTTTAATATGAAATTTTGAAAAAAAAAAACTTTTTTTTCCACAGTTTCGGAGTTGATGATCTGTAAAAGTCTTAGAGGATCTGGTGCTGTCTAGTTAATTTCGAAACATCTCAAACACGATCTCTGACATTTGACCCTTGTGAAGAAAATTCCAGGAAGTTGAAGACCATGATTACAGAGTCGGAGGATAACAAGGTTCGACAAGGTGGGAAGCAAAAGCTCAAGTCCAAAATTTCCAAAAAAAAATTACTATATGTCCAGGGGTGAGCACTTTATGAAGTACCGAAAGAATCCTTCGCCCTTTACTTTTTTAAACTAGAGTCATGAAAATGAAAATTAGAGTATATTTCGAACTCATCTTGTTTCCTAACCGAATATTATTTTTTTAAATCTTCAAGGAGGCAGTCGTTGGAATCAAAGATTTCTAGATGACCCTCTAGTACAATCGTCGTGACAAGCTTCAGGAATCTCTAAACCTTATGTCAAGTCAATCCACTCAAAGAAAACGGACTAAAAAATTCCAAATATTATTTTCAACTATTTCGTCGTAACTGTATCTTCTCTCAACATCTCCAACTTGATTCGATTGTGGATAAAATATCGTCATGATGTGACATGATTATGAAGAGAAGACGAGGAGCTTAACCTTTAATTTGCGGTTTGAAGACCTGACATGACAGAAATCTAGTAAATTATAATCAAAACCGAATGTAATCATGTCCAGTCCACAGTTATCTTCAAACAACCATATTGCCATGCATCATCAACAACAACAGATTATCACCTTCACCTTTCAACTTCAATAATCAAGATGATGAAAATCCATTATGTTTTGTATGCAGAAGACAAAAGAAGAAAAAAAAGATTCAACTTAACTACCACCGGGAGTCGTTATGTTGAAGTACTTCTTTTTTTTCAGCTCCTGCTAAAAAACTTATCTTCAGAAGCAAGGATTGAAGGTAAGTTTAAAAAAAAATTGAAAATGATTCTAAACAAACAAATAAGAAGACGATGTGATTTTATTTAACGAGGACCTTGTGGTGGTTAGGAGCAGTGTTCGCCAAATCCCCACTTTTGACACTTGTCCCCCGGGGGAATGGGGATTTGTGGGGATTATGGGGGTTATGGGGGTTATGGGGTTTTTGGGGATACCGGGGGACTAAAAATAGTAATAATGCGCCAAATTCAAATTTGTTGCGGAAATTCAAATTTCTAGTCGATTTTAATTCATACTTTTAGTTTTGGATTGATTCGAATTTAAAGTAGTTTTAATTATTATTGTGTACTCCAGTTTTGACTGAAACATACCTTCAGATTAGTAATTTATAGTTTAATTACTAAACTTTCAGTGATACCTTTTATACTAATTAAAATGTCAGAAGTAGGAGGAAGAAAGAAATCTACCAGGGTAAGTGAAGTCCAACAGAAACAAACCTTCCGCAAAAAAGTAGGCAAATGTTCCATGTGTCAATGGCTCATCTTTCTGGCTCTGGATAACATTGTAATTCTTGCTTTTTATTTCTTTAGACAAAACGCGGATTCTTCAATAAAACTATTACACTATTTTACCTTTTTTTTTAATAAAAATTTAAAGTTTTCCGCCTTTTTCTTTATAAAAATTTAAAGTTTTCCGCCTTTTTTTAATAAAAATTTAAAGTTTTCCGCATGTTTTTAATTCCCCCATTAATCCCCAGGGGATTTGAAATCTTCTCCCCCGGGAACCCCAGGTTTCCCCACCCCTAAATCCCCAGTTCCCCTGGGGGATGGCGAACACTGGTTAGGAGTAGCGGTTTAATACTCACTACTAAAGACGATCCTTCTAAAAATGAAATTAGACACCTTAATGTGTTCTGTCAACAACAGTCTTCTTCAAAGGTTTACCGCAGTAGGAAAATGTCTTGTTCTGATTGGATAACAACCAAAGTTGGTTTAGTTTTAAACCAAGCGACTTTTCAGTCTCTTCGAGGTGACAAGGATACAAGACAGGTCTCATTTTCTCTCCCTCGATGATAAATTGTTGACCAGACAACTCGTTTTGAAATTAAAATCTTGTCCAGAAGCTCTTCATAATTTTCTGAAATCTACTCCTGCAGCTTCTGAAGCAAAAAAAAAAAAAAAAAGACTTGAATAATTTACTTTCTTTGTCTGACCTGTGACCAAAAAAAAATTATTAATTTACATCTACTAAAATCACTTTGAAGCGTGACATGGTTGTGGGAACTATATTCCAACCGTGTGTAGTAGAATTACCAAAATTACCAAAAAGTAGGAAGTAAGAATAGTGATATTGCAACAAAAGATGAAATTATAGACAAGTTTTATTTATTTTTTTGTGGTAAAGTGGCCATTGTTGGAGAGAGCCAATATGGCTAATAAGAAAGAATTGAAAAAAAGGATAGAAAAATCAAAATGTGGTTTTCCTTGTTGTTGGTTTGTTCTTTATTACAATTATTAGGATTTCTAAATTGCCTTGTTAGAGGCCAAGTACCTCATCCGACGTTATATTCTTATCTCCTCAGGTATGAGGTATAACTACGACAAATTGCTCTCACTTTTTTTTTCTGTTTAGATAATATGAAATAAAAGAAATAAAAACAATGGAAATAATCTTGTTTTTTTTTATATATAAATAATTTCCCTTTCATCAAAAGAAATTACAAATAATTTTCTTCCTAGGAGGCCCTTCCCTCTCCCTTCCAGGCTACTTATTTTACCATCATTTAAACAAAGACAAACTTCACAATAATGAAAATGATTATGTATTACAAACAAAATTAAATAATTATATGCAACCTAATAATAATAATAAATAATAATAATAAACTTAAAACAAAATATCAAAAATTTATAATAATTATTGAAAATATACGTATACAAAATTGAAATCGCATACTTCCGTTTGAGTCGCGCAAAAAAAAAGCATCTAGAAACAAAAATGGCCACAGAAACCGGAACTTTTCAACATGAAACGAAATTTTGATTGTTAAAAATGTTTTCTTCTGCCAAGTAGAAGTAACTCATTCAGTAGTTATTTAACAAAAGGAAATGGTTTGAGTCACCGATCCGTAACAATGTTTTTTTTTTAAGTAGTATATTTTTAGTTTTCATTGTTTTAATAATAATTTATTAAGGTCCGTTTTAGCACCCAGGTGCTAAAAGGGATTGATTCAGACAGTTGNAAGCATCTAGAAACAAAAATGGCCACAGAAACCGGAAGTTTTCAACATGAAACGAAATTTTGATTGTTAAAAATATTTTCTTCTGCCAAGTAGAAGTAACTCATTCAGTAAGTTATTTAACAAAAGGAAATGGTTTGAGTCACCGATCCGTAACAATGTTTTTTTTTTAAGTAGTATATTTTTAGTTGTCATTGTTTTAATAATAATTTATTAAGGTCCGTTTTAGCACCCAGGTGCTAAAAGGGATTGATTCAGACAGTTGGAGCGGTTTTTCATGTTTGAAAAGCTCTAGCGGTGGTGGTGGTACATAGTTGACTAAATTACTCTTCCCATCGTTTATAAATTAATGACATGTGTTTGATTTTAAGAAGAAAAAAAAATTTTTTTTTGAAAGATGAAAACCAGCTTGTTAGGTCCCTCAAGGCACCTTTCATCTCAATTTCTTCGTCAACTCACACTTATAATTTATGTCCATGTCTTCTCAAAAAATGATCATAAATAATAGTTTGAACGAATCTGTAACAAGAAACCCACCAATTGGAATAGATTACCTCTCTCTCTCCTCCTTTTTTTTTCTACCTTAGAGATACTCTATCTGATTTACATAATTAATTATCAGGTAATTTGTTACAAGAACTTCTTCTCGTCTCCTTGTCTATTCAACTGACAGAAAGAGAATTGAGTTTGTCATCTCTGACACTGTTCCATTAGAATACCACCAGCTGCTCTGTCCCGTTAACAATTAAAAGAATCCAGAAGAGATCTCCTAAGGCTAAAGAGTAGTAAGGAATGTCTCATCTTCTTAACCAAATGACAGGGATGTCTTGAAAGTGAGTAATCTATAAATCTCTGTGAATTAATTAGAGAGAAAGGATTAAATGGATCTCTTATTGTTGTTGTTGTAAATAGAAATGGGAATGGGTCTAATGGAAAGGGGTTAATAGTCTCTATGATAGGCAGTCCATTTTAATTTATAAAAATGTTTCTATTGTCTTTTTCTTCTCAGACTCCATCCTCTTTCTTTTCATTGGCGGAGATCGTAAAGACATACTGGAGACTCGAACATGGTTTTCCTATTAGTTTAATCGAAACCATCCAGGATTGATGACATGGACAGCCAAAAGGAAACTTACTACTCACATATTTGAGAATATAAGCTCTTAAACGATTCAGAAATGGCGACAGTAGGACTAAAACGGAATTTTATCCTACTAAAAACAATGCATGATTCTTTTGATTATTATTCCAATTTAAAAAAAAAATTGGAATATTTACTAAAAATGTCAAAATGATTTGAGAAAACAGTATAACTTGTTTATGATACATGGGAACTAGAAAAATTATCAAATAAATCATACTCAAGTTGTCACATACGAGGCAGTCGAGCTGAAGATGAAATTACTAATTTTCTTTTTTTGGCTTAAACCAATATTATATTATTTATTTTTTTTTTTGGAAGAATTTTTTTTTTACTTTTAGAAAAAGTGACTACTAGAAAAGATAGCAAAAAATTGAAACCATTTCCAAGGGGGAGGAGGGAGGTTCACAAAAAGTGTCAAAATGAAAGAAAATATTAAAATAATGAAATACAGTGCACGACGTTTATAAGAGTATCCTTTATAAGAACATTCGGGTTATAAGAGCAGAGTTTTGCGGGTTTGGTTTGCTCTAATGCATTTAGCATGGGACATTAACGCGTTATAAGAACAACGTATATAAGAGCAAAACGGTTATAAGAACTACCTATTGGTGGCTAATTTTAGAAGCAGGAGTATATAAGAGCAAAAGTCAAATCTCAAACAAAAATAATCTTTTTACATCTTCAATTTATAAAAGTACCGCTTGAAATCATTTCAGTTGAAATGTCCTTCTTGTAAAATCTTTACAAAACTTTAAATAGGAATTAAACAATTGCNTATTGGTGGCTAATTTTAGAAGCGGGAGTATATAAGAGCAAAAGTCAAATCTCAAACAAAAATAATCTTTTTACATCTTCAATTTCTAAAAGTACCACTTGAAATCATTTCAGTTGAAATGTCCTTCTTGTAAAATCTTTACAAAACTTTAAATAGGAATTAAACAATTGCAATTTTTGACGAAATTGTCGACGATAGTTACAGTCGATAACTTTATTTAAGATCTATACTATAGTATAGATTTTCTTTTTATAAATTTTGAAAAAAAAATTTTTTTTCCATATACTTTTTATAAGAACATCTTGCTCTTATAAGCGTTGTAAGAACAAACGGTTATAAGAGCAGCATTTCCAGGCGACGGAGGGACGCTCTTATAACCGTCGTGCACTGTATTCTGTTTGGAATTGTAATACTTGTGAGTTTTGTCCAACAATGAATTTGAGGATTATGAATTTTTAATTGATTATGGTTATGATTTCTGTAATTTTCTTCTCATAAGAATAGAGATAGATAAGATGATTAAGATTATTATTTTTAAAAATTCATTGGACCATTTGACAACTAATTACTGGTTTTGTACAACTNTATATGCTATAGTATTGATTTTCTTTTTATAAATTTTGAAAAAAAAATTTTTTTTCCATATACTTTTTATAAGAACATCTTGCTCTTATAAGCGTTGTAAGAACAAACGGTTATAAGAGCAGCATTTCCAGGCGACGGAGGGACGCTCTTATAACCGTCGTGCACTGTATTCTGTTTGGAATTGTAATACTTGTGAGTTTTGTCCAACAATGAATTTGAGGATTATGAATTTTTAATTGATTATGGTTATGATTTCTGTAATTTTCTTCTCATAAGAATAGAGATAGATAAGATGATTAAGATTATTATTTTTAAAAATTCATTGGACCATTTGACAACTAATTACTGGTTTTGTACAACTGTGTGAAAAAATTTATAAGTAGACAGATGGGTGTGTTTTCGTTTTTATCATAAAATTTGATCGTATTTCACTTTTTCAATTTTCAGTGTCTACAGAGTCACATCCGTCGTTTATAACATACCAGTTTCTGGTTAAATATTAGGAAAACAAAATCAAACTTTTTTATAGTAAAAAATACAACTGTACACAGTAGTCTGATATTATTGAATAGTTACGTGAATGTNTAGGAAAACAAAATCAAACTTTTTTATAGTAAAAAATACAACTGTACGCAGTAGTCTGATATTATTGAATAGTTACGTGAATGTATAATAATTATTGTTATTTAGCATTAACTTACACCACATTTCAAGCTTATTTTCAACCGATTAAAATTATAANGTATAATAATTATTGTTATTTAGCATTAACTTACACCACATTTCAAGCTTATTTTCAACCGATTAAAATTATAATAGAAATGTACACTAAAAGCTTAGTAGTTTTCTATAAAGATGCTAAAATGTTGGACTCTTGTGTATTATAAGTGAACCATGGCCAAAATGAATTCAACCTTTATCCGTCCTTCCTAGAGCCAACAAGAATTTATTTAAATTTTGCCTCATAATAAACTCGGTTAAAATGAACAATTAACAATTAGCAAGGACGCCGTTTCTGTGCATTTGCATAATCGCTGCGAAGCAATTGATGATACTTACTTAGGATCTTCACGAATTATGAAAAATGGAGGCGATTATCGCAATGTTAATTCACAAAATAACGCATACAAACACAACAACATAAGCGCATAATTTATTTTGAGTCTTACTTTTACAGCTTTCAGCACATTTTTATACCATCGTGAGANCAACAACATAAGCGCATAATTTATTTTGAGTCTTACTTTTACAGCTTTCAGCACATTTTTATACCATCGTGAGATCAAATTGTTGTTCTAATACAAATAAATTGACGATTTTTTTTTATCACACACATTTTTATAAATTTTATTTCTAAAATTTTGTTAAATTTAGCAATATCTGGGTGCGTTTCTTTAAATTCTNCAACAACATAAGCGCATAATTTATTTTGAGTCTTACTTTTACAGCTTTCAGCACATTTTTATACCATCGTGAGAGCAAATTGTTGTTCTAATACAAATAAATTGACGATTTTTTTTTATCAANATACCATCGTGAGATCAAATTGTTGTTCTAATACAAATAAATTGACGATTTTTTTTTATCACACACATTTTTATAAATTTTATTTCTAAAATTTTGTTAAATTTAGCAATATCTGGGTGCGTTTCTTTAAATTCTGAAAATTCATGGTTCTGATTCAACTAATATTCGATAAAGGAACGCCGTATGCTCATACGGACACAAATTCTTATAAAAGGCTTTCATGCTCATCAGAGTCAATAAGTTTATAAATCACCACGCACAAGATGGCATAATATTTTTTTTTGTAAATGCCGCATAATTTTTTTAAAGTTCACATATAAAAGTGTCGTTCTTGATAGTTAGATTGAGTGGTTCAATCTCTTTACCTAGTCTTTTACTTTTCTATCGTGACCGTGAGTGATGAACAAGCGCCTATTTGTTCAAACTCAAATTGTGTTTATGATTATATAGTTTAGCAAAATACTGGTGAAATTTTCAGTATTCTTTGTAAAACAGTTTGTTCTTGATCTCGTAAAACAACTATTCTAAATCGTAAAGTACCACTAACATTAAGGAAAGAAAAAAAAAATTGAAAAAGTAGTGTAGTGCGTTACAATATGTTTCGACAATGTATTTTTTAATAAAATTTTTCTGCTCAGCAAATTTCTTTGCCAATTTGGATCGTAATCTGGTAAACTTTAGACAAAGAGAAGGATTAAGCTAACGAAAAGAGAACTAAAAATTAGAAACGTCGGGTGTTATGAAAATCATCTTGTCGACAATAGGAAATATTTATAGCCAAGGTCCACTGTACTGTGTTCTAAGAATAAATATTGAATAGTTTGTCTAAAAATGAGAAGATGTATGCTTAAATTGACGAAACATGACATGTTTACGTGTTCCAGAGGCATAATAAGCCCATTCTGCCCTGTTTCACCTAATCTTTTCAATACATATAGGACTCAGGGCAGGAGTAGTACTTAAAATATGAAACTGAGGTCTATTGTAGAAAAATATAAAAAAAATAAACGGATTGGTAGAATTGGATTCCAAGCTGAAAGGGTTGGATGAATATCCTCATAAGGAAGTTCTTTATACTCAAAAACTGAGTAGTTCTTGTCATGAGTTCTTAATACATAAGAAAAGGTGGACATTGTTGTCAACAATGAACAGCCATCAGTCTACCTTGAATTGGATTATGTTGTTTGTTTGGACCAGAAACAGATCTTACAATATGGATCGTTGATAATCCCCTTTCACCTGAAATTTCCATAACAATCAAATTACACACCCGGTGAGTAATCATATTTATTAAAATAGAAAACTAAAGCCCAACAATGGGCGTGGACAGGAAGGGTTTTTAGAAAATAAATATTAGTTACTAGTACTAAGATTCAAATTCAGATTCGTCAAGAAAGGGTTGAGAAAATGATCAGGAAATTCTACTTTGTTGTTCTAATATTCTTAATATCAGTGTCTAAAGACAAAATTTTGAAAAACAAACAGAAGCAGGCTTTTCACAAAAANGTTCTAATATTCTTAATATCAGTGTCTAAAGACAAAATTTTGAAAAACAAACAGAAGCAGGCTTTTCACAAAAAGAAATAGTAATAATAATGCTTCCAACAGAAAAAGGCAAGCAAATACATAGTAAAAGGATTTAATAATTGTGCTCTTAGTAAATAGCGATAGCGTCTAGCGTCTAGCGTCTAGCGACTAGCGACTAGCGACCCACTTCCGCTCAACCCTCAACATTAAATCCACTTTCAAAAACTCCTCCTGAATTTAGAACAAGTAAACAAAAAAAAAAGTTTTTGAGTATAAATTCTTGTGTTTTTTTTTAAGTCAAGAATGATTGACAAAAAAAGTTATTCGTATTTTTGTCAACTTTCACCCTCCGATGACCAAACCTTTAAAAAAGTGTTTACACAAGAGACCTTTAGCATTTGAGAAGGATATAGTGAAACGATAGTTCCATTTCAATGAGTAGGAAGTTNGTTCTAATATTCTTAATATCAGTGTCTAAAGACAAAATTTTGAAAAACAAACAGAAGCAGGCTTTTCACAAAAAAAAATAGTAATAATAATGCTTCCAACAGAAAAAGGCAAGAAAAAATATAGTAAAAGGATTTAATAATTGTGATCTTAGTAAATAGCGATAGCGTCTAGCGTCTAGCGACTATCGACTAGCGACCCACTTCCGCTCAACCCTCAACATTAAATCCACTTTCAAAAACTCCTCCTGAATTTAGAACAAGTAAACAAAAAAAAAAGTTTTTGAGTATAAATTCTTGTGTTTTTTTTTAAGTGAAGAATGATTGACAAAAAAAGTTATTCGTATTTTTGTCAACTTTCACCCTCCGATGACCAAACGTTTAAAAAATTCTTTACACAAGAGACCTTTAGCATTTGAGAAGGATATAGTGAAACGATAGTTCCATTTCAATGAGTAGGAAGTTTATAAATTGACAAGGAATGACAGAAAGGGAGTGGAAATACCCTTATACTTGTCAATTTCCTAAACTTATCACGATAATGTCAAAAACTTTGGATGGTCGGATTTTAAAATTTTCTTCCTTTGACTCGTATTGAGTCTGTGATGAAAGGTAGTATATACATAGTTGGTTAGTTTTAAGCAGGCTTGTGGTTGGAGTTGTAAAGTTAATAAGTTTGAAAACCACTAGTAAAATACTGACCACTAAAAACAAGAAGGAACTCAAAAAGAAAGTAAAAGCTCAAGGGAGTAGAAAGAACTTTTACTTCCGCTCAACTTTGTTTTCTGGATGAAATTCCGTCTCTACTTATTTAAGGCCAGAAATCATGATCATCCCTATGAAGACAATGGAGAAAGTTCAAAATGGAAGTTTTTGTGGTCTTATCACATGTGTCAAAGTGACAGTTGTCCCTAACTTTACTCGTTATTTTAGACATCAAAACTTTAGCTAAAAAAAATAGATGGAACAACCTGTAGAAAAATAAAAGAAAAAATCTCTCTAAAGGGTTGGAACTAAAATTCAAAAATCTATTATATTCTATTCCATCCAACTTATCTATTATTTATGAGAAACAAAGAACTAAAATAACAAATTAGAGATGACAAAACCTACTTACTGTGAATAAATAGATGAAGATGATGATGGTTGAATTACTTTTGAATTGAGTAGAGGGATGGGATTGTAAAAAAAAAAAAAAAAAAAAAAAAAAAAAAAGAAAAAGAGAAAACCACCCTCTGGAAACTCAATAGGATTTAAATTTCTTTGAACTTTTTTTTTTGTTATTGTTATCTCTCTGTCTCTATCATTTTTACAAATAATCTATTAGACAAAGACTCCACATCCCTTACTACTCAACAATGTCTGCCAAATAAATAATACTTCAGAAATACAATAATAATTATTATTTACAAAATTTATTTGAAGAGCCTTTTTGAATCGATTCAAGATCAAAGGGTTAAGTCCTTGTGGAATTGAATTAATAATGGAAAAAACAGAAGCCGTACAAAATAATTTGTTTTTTCAATTTTTGAGAAATTAAACTTAACTCAAGATACCAGTCTACCAATATCACGTTGTTAAGTGTTAAAAATTATTCGAAAAGTAAAAGTACTACTGAATTTTGAAACTGAAATTGAAATGAGAAATTCAGAAATGAGTGAGAATATGAATAACAATGAGTTCAACAATAATAATTATTATTGAAATTCTTGGAAAGAATAAAATAAACATATATTTTCAATTGTCATTGTTACTTTCTTAAATACCTACTTATCATCATCATCTTCTAATTCCAATTTTAAACATTAGAATCTATAAGAGAGTCTCTGTGGGAGAGAAATGAAAGAATTATTTCTATAAATTATTTCATCCCTCAAAGACTTTGATACTTTTGTAATGTTGATTGTTGTGGATATTTCTTTTGGTCACAGACGATTAAGTCCCGCTGTCTTTATTAGTCACATTGTTTATGAAAAAAAAAAAATTCCGTGAATAATTGTTGTAATCAACAATGTCTAGGAAGAAATAGTACGTACAACACATCTAACCTCAAGTTAAAATCAAAAATATTGTTATTATTTCTTTTTCAAAATATTCAAGTGACATTTATTTGATTATTAATTTACGAACGTGTCACATGCCATGGCTATCACAAAACTCAGTTCCGACAGGTGTAATAATTATTTCTCATTTTCAATTAGATTTTTCTCTTTGGACAGTTTCAACTTTTCAATCTAATTTATGACTCAACTCAACAATTGGATAGTTATGTTGTTTTTTTTTTGCAAAACAATTAACTTTTGTAGCTCAACATGAACATAATTCCTTCATCTAATTTCAAAAAAAAATAAACAAAAAATTTTTTTGTTTATTTTTATTTTTTCTTAGAAAGACGTGTTTTTGAACTTCTTTTTTTGCTCCTTCAATTTTGAATTATTTCTTGTGTCATCTTACTTACTGGACCATTTGTTTAATTGGGAATCACTGGACTGAGCATTCCTGTCATCGAATCCTGTCGAAGCTGTTCCTTTACGGTCATCATCTTTACTACAAACCTTGTCAAAGTTGTCCATCAGAAGAAAAAAAAAACTTTCCTAAAAATTTAAGCATTCAAAATATTGTTGGGTACTCATCAACAACCTTCAACTTCCATAATCTCCTTGGCAACATCCAACATTACTTACAAAGCTAAGTCAATTATTTAACTTAGTATATGTTGGGTCCACCACAACTTTCCTGCTGAAAAATTGAGATACTATCACCACTTTTATATCTATCTAGGATTGCAGGGATTTGAAACAATTGTTTTACTCAGATCATTACAACTAGAAGCCTCATCCCAGTTGACCATCCTGTTTCAGAAGCTTTTGACATCATCTAACAATACTCTCAAAGCTAAGTCATTTAATAACTTAGTATATGTTGGGTCCTCTACACCTTTTCCCTTTTGAAAAAGTCTTTGAGATACTATCACAACATTAATTTTTATCTAGGATTTCAGGCTTCCGAAACCGTTCATTCA
The DNA here is from genome assembly GCA_002738285.1 of Holacanthella duospinosa. NCBI lineage: Eukaryota > Metazoa > Arthropoda > Collembola > Poduromorpha > Neanuridae > Holacanthella > Holacanthella duospinosa. The sequence continues at coordinate 90,678 of NIPM01000427.1, read as the reverse complement.
TTTTGGCTACTTATTATTTGGACAAATCCGAAAAATTATTTTCGACTAAACTTTGGAGAATACTTTTCACCTTTACAAAAATTGTTTCCAAAAATTGGCTGAAAATGGCTTCCTCATCCTTAGGTTATACTAATCCTTCTAATCATCCTATCCCCTCCAAATCCTCCAAAAGAACCCTCTCTCGTAATCAATGGAAAGCCGCCAAACTGGCTGAAGTAAATAAAATTGGATTTGAAGATATACATAACTTGGATAATACTTCAAATCAAAATACTGCTGTCCAAAATCTGCAGAACCAAGTTGACCTAGAAGATATACCTTTCGCAATTCCTCCCGAATCTTCCTCTTTATGTGCTCAGGCAACCTCAATCAGTAAAAATAAACCCACGTGAACTTGGATTGATTTGGCTCTCTTCAACCCTAGAATATGACCCTGAAAAATCAATATCGAAAANGTTGACCATCCTGTTTCAGAAGCTTTTGACATCATCCAACAATACTCTCAAAGCTAAGTCATTTAATAACTTAATATATGTTGGGTCCTCTACACCTTTTCCCTTTTGAAAAAGTCTTTCTATCACAACATTAATTTTTATCTAGGATTTCAGGCTTCCGAAACCGTCATTCATTTTGGCTACTTATTATTTGGACAAATCCGAAAAATATTTTTCGAATAACTTTGGAGAATACGCCAAACTGACTGAAGTAAATAAAATTGGATTTGAAGATATACATAACTTGGATAATACTTCAAACCAAAATATAGCTGTCCAAAATCTGCAGAACCAAGTTGACCTAGAAGATATACCTTTCTCAATTCCTCCCGAATCTTCCTCCTTATGTCCTCAGGCAACCTCAATCGGTAAAAACAACCCACGTGAACTTGGATTGATTTGGCTCTCTTCAACCCTAGAATATGACCCTGAAAAATCAATATCGAAAATGACTTTGTGGGACCGATTTGAAGT
>NIPM01000427.1:45445-88858 GCA_002738285.1 Holacanthella duospinosa | reverse complement strand
TTTTTTTTTTTTTTTTTTTGCTCAAAAATAGTTTCAAAACTGCGCGACACGGTTGAAAGTTTGAACAGTTTGAACTTGAAATCTTAAGTTAGTATTAGTATTATTAAATATGATAGAAATGAATGATGGAATTGATGATGCCTGATGCAATTCAGTATAAGTGACATTAAATCGGTGGGAATCGGAGTTGTTTGTTATAAAAATGAAAACTTTGAATTTCGAGAGAGTTCATTGTTGTAAAAATCCAACTGGTTGGACTTGGACTTGGAGATATGAAGAAATTGAAATTTTTTTAATAATTTTTGTCTCATTGCGTATATACTCTTGTGTTTATATCATCAGAGATCATTTTTGTATCATTTCTTGTCATAGAGGTTGGATGATATAACAACAGCAGCATCCAACAGATGAAAGGATGAAGCAGTGATGAGATCAAAAAAACATCTATTGACAAGAACCAGCTCCTCGGTTGTTTTTTTCTACTTCCCTTTGAAAGACAGTGTAAAAGAAAACTGGAAGACCGTGACCATCATGATGTATTTTACATTATTTCTAAAAGTAAAAGGAAAATGAAAGATCTACAGTGGAACCAAAGGAATTAGTTACACGAACCAGAGAGTTCTGTGAGATCCAAAAAACAATCTACTTTTGTATAAAAAAACAAGACGGAAGGTCACAATTTCAGAACATCTTGGGTGATAGTTTTATAATAAATTTTGCACGGTCTGGAAAAACTATTTTTATAAAATCTTTACAATTTTCGCAAAGAAAAAATAAATCAAGCCAGATGTTCTCAAATTTTTTTTGANTATAATAAATTTTGCACGGTCTGGAAAAACTCTATTTTTATAAAATCTTTACAATTTTCGCAAAGAAAAAATAAATCAAGCCAGATGTTCTCAAATTTTTTTTGAAGAGGCTAGCTTCTTTTTTGAAAATTTTCTCTTACCATTATTGATCAGTGTATAGCTCAAAATATGAAAGATCAGGTGAAGTANGAAGAGGCTAGCTTCTTTTTTGAAAATTTTCTCTTACCATTATTGATCAGTGTATAGCTCAAAATATGAAAGATCAGGTGAAGTAATAAAAAGAAGAAAAAAATTCATCAATTCAAATCCTGTTTTCATTAATAATATTAATTATTATTATTAAAATTTGATTAATCAAATTAGTAAAGCATTACGTCCACTCAATAAAATTGTTAATGAACTTCAAAACATTTAAATCAGTAATTATAGGTGCCACTTCTTTTGTATATTTGTTTATAATCAGAGGGCAAATTAGTTACTTTCTAAAAAAAAAATGAGCTTTACTTAAATAATTGTCAGAAATTTATGAATTACTGATGATAAAAAAAGTATTAAAAAAACTACCAATAATTCTTTTATAATGATTTTTATTTTTAATAAATATCTTCAAATTCCAATTACAAATAATAAAAACCATGTGCAAAAAATTTTTGCAAACGAAAAGCGGTCAGAGGGTTAAAACAAAAGTCAATTGTGTGAAAATTTTGAGCTTTAAAATCAAAAAACGACAAAAAAATTAAAAAATATAATTTATAATTAAAAATAATTATTTTTTCCATGAAGACGAATCTNTCAAAAAACGACAAAAAAATTAAAAAATATAATTTATAATTAAAAATAATTATTTTTTCCATGAAGACGAATCTATAAAATTAGAATAGAAGTTTGAATTTTAAAAGAAATTCAACTATTATTGTTGACTCGATCACCTCTAATAAGTTAAAAAAAAAATATTTAATTTTCTACACAAAAAAGCTGAGCAGAAGAGGACCATTTTTCAAAATGAGTTCTAAAACATCTCTTATGAAAAATGAGGCAGAAAATACACAAGTTTTCTCAAATTGTGTGGTAGGTCTATATCCAAATTATAAAAAAAAAAAAAAGTATTTTTTTAAGAAACAATTGACAATTAATTTTATTATATTTGAATTTTAAGTTTATCAATNAAAAAAAAAAAAGTATTTTTTTAAGAAACAATTGACAATTAATTTTATTATATTTGAATTTTAAGTTTATCAATCAAACCCCTTTTGATTGATTGATATTTAAATTTTAAATTCTAAATTCTAGATTATGTCAAGATTTTTGAGCCTAATGAAAGGTTCTGAACTTCTAGTTCTCCGATGTGTTTGTAAACTATGGAATGGTCTCTGTTGCTACTACTTGACGAAATCAAAAGATCTAAAAATTAGTCTATATGATGACGATATGGTTGAAGATTTTCTAGATCTTTTGTCAAATGGTCTCAACCTCCAGAGTTCTTTTCGCCCATGGAGTCTTCCAATCATTATTTCCTACATTTCAATGAAATCCATCCAAGATATTGCTCTAGTACTCTCTCCATATGTCACCACTTACACAATTTTTCCTTATCTAGGACATATGGCAACCAATACCGGAAGAGTATTTTTTACAACGGCAGTCGTTGGACAAAAGTTGGTTACTTTGTTAGAATCCACGATCTAACTCCAAAATTTATTATTAAAGAGTAATTACGAAATTCACTTGGAACCTAAGGAATCTCAACGTTTGAGAAGTTGTAAAGCTTTTTACAACTTGAAACGTTTAGACGTTCATTTTGAGTCCTCTGAGCCAGTATCCGGTGACAAATTTCTCTCCCTTATGATAACCAAGACTCCATTTTTAAAGGAATTGGAANCCTCTGAGCCAGTATCCGGTGACAAATTTCTCTCCCTTATGATAACCAAGACTCCATTTTTAAAGGAATTGGAAATCAAGATGATCGACTTCGACAATGGGTTTACCATCGATGATTCGAACACCCGGACAACTTCCGATTGTTTCACTGGAAATATGTTTCACTCCTTCTGACGTCCNCCTCTGAGCCAGTATCCGGTGACAAATTTCTCTCCCTTATGATAACCAAGACTCCATTTTTAAAGGAATTGGAAGTCAAGATGATCGACTTCGACAATGGGTTTACTTCCCACCTTCCATCGATGATTCGAACACCCGGACAACTTCCGATTGTTTCACTGGAAATATGTTTCACTCCTTCTGACGTCCCTACTATTCAAAATTTGATCAGGATGAAATGTCACTTCAAAAAATTTAATTTACATCTCCGTAACCCCGAAAGACTTACAGTAGACTCGGAAAATTTTATTAACAATTTTTTCAATTTTCTTGAGAATCAAACAGAAAATCTCGAATATCTTCAACTTATAATAATGAACAAACTACAAAATCGTATCTCAATTTTGAAGAAATTACGAAAAATGAAACTTCTTTTTCAGTTTTCGATCAACTCAATGCAACCGTTTCATACTGACCAATTCCCAGTTCTTGAATCAATTTCTCTCTATTTATACAAATTAGAGTACAATCTCTTCCATGATTGTGTCTTTCCAACTGTTAGTCGTATGAAACTGATTACTTAAAGTGACATGCNACATCTCCGTAACCCCGAAAGACTTACAGTAGACTTGGAAAATTTTATTAACAATTTTTTCAATTTTCTTGAGAATCAAACAGAAAATCTCGAATATCTTCAACTTATAATAATGAACGAACTACAAAATCGTATCTCAATTTTGAAGAAATTACGAAAAATGAAACTTCTTTTTCAGTTTTCGATCAACTCAATGCAACCGTTTCATACTGACCAATTCCCAGTTCTTGAATCAATTTCTCTCTATTTATACAAATTAGAGTACAATCTCTTCCATGATTGTGTCTTTCCAACTGTTAGTCGTATGAAACTGATTACTTAAAGTGACATGCCTGAAAAATGGGGTATTATATTTCCAAACTTAAAAACATTGGATATATGTGACCCATGGTCCCCGTATAAACAACTGAAATACGTTTTAACGAAAATGAACATGCTCAAGAGTCTTCGAATCCGACTCGACCAAATGGACACATGGAACATGTTTACCGGAAATGCTCCAAGGATTTCAGGATCTGAAATTTTTTTACTTAAGAAGACTATAGAGAGTGAAACTTCAGTTGATGAAGTAAAAATATTAGAAACTGACAACGTTGATGGGTCAGAGGTTGATATTCCCTGGTTGAAGAACATGGGACGTAAAACTATTACCTAAGTATTACTATCTTTTCTCAACGGTTTTACTAATTATAATTTGAATTTTTATCTAGAATTAACAATTTTAGAACTAACAGCTTGTGCAGGAGTGGACCAATTAGAATCTGTCCTATTCATGACGATCACAGGGCAGTGTCGAGTCCTTCAACATTTAAAAATTCACATGGAATATAATTACAAGGGCGAGGTATGACATAAGTTTTGTATAACATCCTACGATATTCGGTATACGATGATTGTCTACTCCTACTGATATTGTTTTCTCTATAGATTNAAAATTTTAGAATCTCTCCTATTCATGACGATCACAGGGCAGTGTCGAGTCCTTCAACATTTAAAAATTCACATGGAATATAATTACAAGGGCGAGGTATGACATAAGTTTTGTATAACATCCTACGATATTCGGTATACGATGATTGTCTACTCCTACTGATATTGTTTTCTCTATAGATTTCGGACAACTGGCGACGAGTACTTGAGGCTTATCATCAGAAGGTGACATTTATTCTATTAGCATCATATGACCCAGAACTAAACAAACAAGAGGAGGTGAGTGGTGACGACGATTCATGAAGAGACATCCATGTCAAACTCAAACTCAATTACTTCAAACCACCTTTAGTCCAAATTATAAATNTGAGTGGTGACGATTCATGAAGAGACATCCATGTCAAACTCAAACTCAATTACTTCAAACCACCTTTAGTCCAAATTATAAATTTCTTTTTCTATCCAATCTCTTGATTTATAATTAAATTCAAACAAGGAGTTCCTCTACCAATCCAGTTCTAAGTTTTGATTCATTTTATTGAAAGTATTATACTCTGTCCTCCAGGATTACCCATGTCCTAGAGTGGATGGAAAGTGTAACTCGAAACCCCTGGTGACATTGATATCGGAGAAGTATAGATATAGCTTAATGGTATCGGTATCAAATGTTTACTTGTCCGTTTTTCAATCCGTCGCTTCCAAGTCCCAACACTTTATTTTAATTTACCTTCATGATGAAAAGAATTAAAAAAAACTTGGTACTGGTACTTAAATTTTGCTTTATTAAAGTATTAAATAATGCAATATTTTCTGAAATACTTTCCAAGCACTAGCTATTTACGCTCTCAGTATAAATTAATTTAAAAACTTACAACATTACGTCGTCCCTTCGATAAAACTTGTTGAATTTACTAATTTATTAGCTTTAAGAATCAAGTCTATGGTGTTCAGAATTATTCCACATTTTGTATCACCTTTAAGCTTATTTTTATAATTTTCGTTTCCATGGAAACGATTCTTTAAAATGGTAGAATTAATTTGAATCTTTACTAAAAACAAATCAAATTATTGTTCATTCGTTCACCACTTTACTTACGTAAAAAGAAAAATAATTTATTTTAGACTAAAATTCTCACTTAATTTGATAGGAAGTGTACCACTTTTCTAGCATGGGTGCCGAAGCATCTCGTTTGAAAAATGAAGCTCATGATGAAGCAGAAATGGCACTAGACGAGTTGAAATCAAAAGTTTTTTCAAATTGTGTGGTAAGTCCATGTCCAAAAAATTTTTAAATTAAAAAAACTATTTAATTAAATGGAACATTTCGTAGAAAGAATCGAGAATTTGAATTTTGAATTCCAGATTATGTCAACATTTTTGAGTCTACTCAAAGGATCTGAACTGCTAGTTCTCCGACGAGTTTGTAAACTATGGAATAGCCTCTGTTGCTTCCACTTGACAAAATCAAATGATCTAAAAATTAGTCTATATGATGACGATAGTGCGGATGATTTTCTATGTCTATTGTTAGATAGCCTTGACCTCAACAGTTGCTTCCGACCTTGGAATCTCTGTATTAGTATATGCGAAATTTCAATGGAATACATTGAAGAGATTGCTCTAAGTTTGTCTCCAAATATCACCACTTACACCATCATAGCTGATGTACTGTTCCTTGGTGACCATGAAGAATCACAAGAATTATTTACAGAAGCTCTCGTGGGAAAAAAATTGGTTTCTTTATTAGAATCCACAACCTGTCTCCAAAATTTATTTTTGGACAGTATGTACGAAATTTATATAGTACCCAAACAGACAGAGCGACTGAGAAATTGTGGTCAATTTAATAATTTAAAATCCATAAACGTTGACTACTTCTATCTTCAAGTTGGACACGGAGATAGATTTCTTTCAATTATGGTAACCAAGACTCCATTTTTGAAAGAATTCTCACTAAAGTTGACGGATTCTGCTACAATTGATTTTATGTCGAATGTTCCATCGATGATTCGAACACCCGGACAACTTCCAATAGTTTCTCTTGAATTGACTTTGACTCCTGCTGACGTCCCAGCTATTCAAGAACTAACTAGGATGCAGTGTCACTTCAAGAGTCTCATTTTATATCTTAAAAACCACCAAAGAAACACAGCGGAAATGGAAAATTTTGTCCAATGTCTCTTCAATTTACTTTTAAATCAAACAGATACTCTCCAATACCTTCAACTAGAAACTGTGAATCACCTACAAAATCGTATTCCGATTTTGAAGAAATTGCGAACAATGGAACTTCTTTTACAGGAATCAATCAATCCAATGCAACCATTCCAGACTAATCAATTCCCAGTTCTTGAATCAATTTCTCTCTATTTATACAAATCAGAGTACAATCTCTTCTATGATTGTGTCTTTCCAACTGTTAGTCGTATGAAACTGATCGCTTACAGAGGTGACATCCCTGAAAAATGGGATATTATATTTCCAAACTTAAAAACATTGGATATAGGTGCCTCATCGTCCTCGTATATACAACTGAAATACGTTTTAACGAAAATGAACAAGCTCAAGAATCTCCGAATACGATTTGGTCGAATCGACACATGGGATATGTTTGCCGGAAGTGCTCCCCAGATTCCAGAATCCGAAATTCTTCTACTCAAGAAGATTGAGAAAGTGACCAAAAATTGGGTTGATGAAACGATTTTAAAAACTGACAACGTTGATGGGTCAACAGAACCTGATGTCCTTGCACCATCATTGAAGAACATGACACGTAAATTTAAATGACACCTTATATCTCTAGGATTTCTTCTCAACAGTTTTTACTTTCTTAAAAATTGAATTTTATCTAGAATTAAAAATTTTGGAACTAACTTGTGCAACAGTGGACCAATTAGAACCTGTCTTATTCATGACGGTCACTGGGCAGTGTCCAGTGCTTCATCACCTTAAAATATTTATAGGACATAATTACCAAGGCGAGGTATGACACATACATTGTATAATACCCTGGGAGATCCTGATTGAATATTTTCTTAATCTTATTCCAATCTATACAGATTTCAAACGAATGGCGACGAGCATTTCAAGCTTATCATCATAAGGTGACTTTCCTCACATCATACTACGACACAGATTTACACAAGCAAGAAGAGTTCAGTGATGACCTAACAACCTAACTTTTTTAGTATGACTAACCCAAATTCAATAATTCAAACACAAATTCAATACTTTAAAACACCTTTGGTCCAAATTAGTAATTTCTTATTGCACATCCAATTAGAAAATATCTTGATTCATAATCAAATTCAAACAAGGAGTTCTTCCACCAATCCAGTTCGAAGTTTTAATTCATTTCATCGACAGTATAATACTCTGTCATCCAGCAATACCCCATGTCCAAGAGTGGATGGAAAGTGTAACTCGAAACCCCTGGTGACATTGATACCGGAGAAGTATAGATATAGCTTAATGGTATCGGTATCGAATGTTTACTTGTCCGTTTTTCCATCAGTCGCTTCCAAGTCCCACCATATTTTTTTTTACTCCCCCTTCATGATGAAAGGAGTAAATATAAATCTGGTACACAATACTGTATATTTTAGTCTGTATTAAAGTATTAAATACTGCTACACTTTCTCAAATACTTTCCAAACACTCTATTTACTCTCAGAATCAATTATGGGTCCAGGTAAATCGGCAAAGGGCCATGTGTTCCCGATCGTAATAAAAAAAAAGGATAGGATAGGATAGCGGTTGAACTAGGTATGTATAAAATTACAAAACATTTCGAATTTTATTTTTATTTTTATTTGAAAATTGAGCCTTCTCAATTTCATATCCTTTATTCATAAAAAAAAGGATACATGTCCATCAGTCCATCTGTTAAGTATAATGTTAGCAGAAGAAAGAGAATAAAAAAAAGGCAGACTCAATTTCACCAAAAAATTGTCAAAATTCTATATAAAAAAAATAAGTTTTTGTAAAACTTTTATGAAGAGAATGGTTGGATTNGTAAATAAATAGGAAAAAATGGACTCAATTTCACCAAAAAAATGTCAAAATTCTATATAAAAAAAAATAAGTTTTTGTAAAACTTTTATGAAGAGAATGGTTGGATTTGAATAGATTAATAAGGTTGATGTTGAGAAGCTCCAAAGTCTCCATTTAAAATCGAGTGTTATAAGTTCTAATTATTGTTGAAGATTGAAATCCAAATAGTTTTTAGTCTCATCAACAAGACATGTCTTAGACAACCTTAAATTAAAAATTATACAAGACTCAACTAGTTTAAATGTTCCTTTTGCCTTAGCCCTTGAGAATTGATGTGGAATTGATTCTATCAGGACGTCTTCCCTGTCATTCTAGAATGAAATACGGTAGCAAGAGTAACCAGAATCACTTTTCCTTCAGGACAACTTTGTTGCTAAGCTCCAACTTCATTGTTCTCAGCTAACTTGGTTTTATCTACAAACTCATAAAATGATCTGACGTCTTTGTTTCCCTTGAATAGAAGAAATATTGTCGGAAACGGTTTGTTTTGGAGGGAGTTCGGAGAGACTTACTAACCCTTAAGGATGGACGACATGACATTCCAGAGTTTAGTAAAAAAAAAAAAAAAAAAAGTTAAGATAGGCTGAGACAAACGATCAGGACAAATAAGACTTGCTTCCTTCCTAACAATATGTTTTATACTTCAGGAAAGATTAAAATCTTATAGCTCCAAGCCCTTACGTTCTCTAACTTGACAAGGAACCTTATAAACAAGAAAAAATTTCAACCAATCAGCGTCAGTCTCTCAAACCACAACCACCATCACCACCGTTGAAGGATGAAATTTTTAAACAAAAAGAGTAGAGTTAGTTGACCGAGAGTAACCCAAAAGTCAAATATTAGAGAAGGACGTCGGAATGACCAAAGTCAATAATAATAATATTTCCAAAAAAAAAAAAAAATTAAATAAATTTTTTTAGAAATTCCTCAACCCTTTCGCAAGTTCGTATGAAAGTACTTAACTTAAACTATCTATAGTCTTTCCAAGAGTTTTTCGCAATATTCTTGTACTTTTATTTGTAGTTAATATCCGAAAAAATAATACAAAATTGTTTGTTTTGGTGGAATTTTTCGGCCGATGATGGTTCCTCTTATTATTATTATTATTTTATTTTTTTGACATATGAAGAATGTCTTTGTAAAAATGGTTTTCTGAAATTCTATCTTACATTTAGATCTCTAAAGAAGAAAAAGGGTTGAGAAAAGAAAAGTAAACATTGACTTAGAGTTAAGAGACTTTATGTCAATGTTCTGCAAATGGAAGAGGAGCTTTTAACTCCACCGTCATCGTCGTCAAGGGCTTAAGGTTTATCTACCGATTCTTCATAAGTGCTCCAATGTCCCGGTGTGGTGACATATTTAGACTTCTCTGCCTTCTCCGCATCATCACTTTCTAAGGTCAATCTCATATGTCAAATCTCTGAGGAAGCGGAAAAACTCAGAAAGCCACAACAGTCAGTCTGTCCCTCTTGTCTACTTCTTGAGACTCCTTATGTATCAAGTACCTACTTGAAGAGTCCCTTGAGGACTCAAAATCTCTTCTTAAGTATCCCCTTCTACTATTCAATCAATACAGACATTCTCCTCATCCTTAAAAAGGATCAATCTCAGGATTTATCAAACGAGTAGTTTTGAGTAGGAGAAAGACAATAATAAGTACTGTTTCTTCACTTTCCACTCAAAAACGTAAAATATGCAATTAGGAAAGGTCAACAGGTAAGCTGATGTCAAGCTCCGACATCAAGAAATCTCAAGAAAAAATAAAATTAATCCTTAGAGAAGAATCAACTCGTCTTGTCAAGTGGTCAAAAAACTGTCATCTAGACCGTATATATTCATTTCTAAGAGTTGTTATGACGCTGAGGTTGAGAGACAATGGACTTACTAAGTCAAAGAGTCATCGGTGACAGTTGACATGACGGGACCTACCTGGACCTACTTTTCTAAACCTATCAGAATTTTAGGAAACCTTAACCTGCATTACTCTTGTTTGTCATGAAGAAACCTTATTTTCAAAAAAAAAAATATATATAAACTTTGACTCTAATCCTAAAAGAATCCTAACATTGAAAGAATTTGGAAACGGCTTCTTTTACCGATGATAAGTGGGGTTTCATAATTCTTGTTGACCTTGATAAAAATTTGAGTAGGAGCTTGAGGTCAAGTTAATAATAATAAGTCTTATTTCTTTCAATTGAAAAATGACAAAGTGTATTGATGACTGTAAAAGATAAGTAAATAATGTTACAATAAACTGCTAGACTTTATTTGTAATAGTGGTTCTTCTGAACNTATTGATGACTGTAAAAGATAAGTAAATAATGTTATAATAAACTGCTAGACTTTATTTGTAATAGTGGTTCTTCTGAACCAGTTGTTTCAATCTACAAAGTGATTTTCTNAATTTGAGTAGGAGCTTGAGGTCAAGTTAATAATAATAAGTCTTATTTCTTTCAATTGAAAAATGACAAAGTGTGTTGATGACTGTAAAAGATAAGTAAATAATGTTACAATAAACTGCTAGACTTTATTTGTAATAGTGGTTCTTCTGAACCAGTTGTTTCAATCTACAAAGTGATTTTCTNTAATAAACTGCTAGACTTTATTTGTAATAGTGGTTCTTCTGAACCAGTTGTTTCAATCTACAAAGTGATTTTCTTTTTTGTTTTTATTCAGTTAGTTGAATGTAAAGAGATAGAATATGAATATGAAAGCGTGGGATTGATTACTAAGAAGAGATAAATGGATTGGTCGGCTCCTATTCAGAAGTCATCTCAAGACCCCATTCGAGCCTCTTGTCCATTGACATGACATGGACTTGAGACGATTGTGATCTTGTCAGTGTCAAGTCAGAAGAGAAAGGTGTGTAGAAGTTTGGACTTTGTAGAAGTTATAAAAGATTTACTATAATCACTTCTTCTTTTTTAATCTTAACTTATTTAACTCTTTCTTTCGTGATAGCCCAGCCCAATTTTATCTTTTTCTTAGCTATTCAACTACTACTTTTCAAAACTAATACAATGTATGCAGGTTTAGGTTTCATCCCTATTCAGATCAGTCCAGTCCAGTCCAGCTAATAATAATAAAGTCCAGAAAATTAGAAAATGTAATTGATGGACTCAAAGTGTCTCATGATAATCTATGGTTATCGAAAAAGAAGAAACGAAAGTAAAGGGTTCAAAAAAAATTTCAAAAATTTCAAAAATTTCAAAAATTTCAAAAATTTCAAAAATTTCAAAAATTTCAAAAATTTCAAAAATTTCAAAAATTTCAAAAATTTCAAAAATTTCAAAAATTTCAAAATAAAAAAAATTGCAAACTTTTTCAAAAATTTCGGTCTTTAAGCCTTTAACCTGAGGTTGAACCTTTGAAAGTAATATCTAATGAGAGTATAAAAATGATATGATATCATCAGATTTGTCTTTCATTTTCAGAAATCTATTGTTATCACGCCATGAATCCAATCCAAATCTCCAGAACCCCCCATAGGGGAAAATCCAAAAATCTCATTGTAGTTTTAGAAACAAACTGAAAAGTCCTGCTGTGTCTCTTCTCACTCCCACAGATCATTTCCTTGAGAGATCTACTCAAAATAACACGCTTCAAAACAGATACCCTTCGTCGGACTACTTACTATAAATTCCACCTAAAGTTAAAAGTCAAGGGATTCATTTTCATCAGTTAGATAGTGAGAAAGGATAGGAAGCAATCCACACGACATCAACAATATTTTATAATTCCATAATCTTTTCTTTTTTTTTAAATCTCCCCTGAAAGTAGGAGTAAGTTAAAAGAGCGATTGAACATTTCCACTTCCAGCAACCAGTAGAAGTTAGTCATGATTAATTGTTTAACGTACTGAATGAGCAATCTAAAAAGTACATCAATAACACAGTATATATACCCCACTCTCACTTCCTTTCTCATCAAGAGACGAGTCNGATTCATTTTCATCAGTTAGATAGTGAGAAAGGATAGGAAGCAATCCACACGACATCAACAATATTTTATAATTTCGTAATCTTTTCTTTTTTTTTAAATCTCCCCTGAAAGTATGAGTAAGTTAAAAGAGCGATTGAACATTTCCACTTCCAGCAACCAGTAGAAGTTAGTCATGATTAATTGTTTAACGTACTGAATGACCAATCTAAAAAGTACATCAATAACACAGTATATATACCCCACTCTCACTTCCTTTCTCATCAAGAGACGAGTCGATGAAGGGTTCTCGTCACTTTCTTAATTAAAATTTCATTCTCTCAAGTTTAAAACTCACCTGTGTACTTATAAATCACCGTCACTACAATCTCTCATGTCAAAAATGTTTGATTAGTTGATAATTTTTCAGTCTAACCCATAATCGTGAGTTTGAAAGAAATTAGAACAACTATGTATATACGTAAGGTCAGTCAACATTCATAAATTGAGCGATATTTTTTTTTTTACGTTTTCTGGTAATAATAGACCGCTGTCGCTGGAACCTCTCGCAATAATGCGTTCATGAATCTTGTCATTTTTTTTTCTACAGAAATAGTTGAGCACTTATACGCACGCCATGAACTGGACATGTCAGCAAGTGCGTAAAATATTAGAAATGTAATTGCATCGCTTAACCAGATATTGAACAATCTTACTAAAAGTATGTCCAGCTTCAACTTTAATGGAAGTTTTTTTTTTGTCATCATGAAACCAAAGAGTAAAGTTAAAGTATACTAAATAGTGCCGATAAGAATGTACCAGTGGTCAAAATCTTCAGTTTTATGACTTTCACTAACTCATTTTCATGTAATAAAGTGAAAGCATATTAAAAATTTCTCAAGTACTCATAGATACTACTTTCCCTAGGGGATTTTTCCTTCGATGTGATATCATATCATATTCTCATTAATCTATAATTTGATCTAAACTTCCGTTTCCTGCCGTTGCCATTATTGTAAAAAAAAATTTTGGCAAATCATTTCCGATTAAAAAATGCTTATTTTTTTTTTTTAGATCCACTCTGATTCTACCCTCCTCCCCTATTGGGTTATAATTTCAAGGGAAAAGAAACTGGACAGGNAAAAAAAAAAAAAAAAAAAAAAAAAAAAAAACTGAAAAACTTTTCTCCATTGTTACCATTATTGTTTCCTAGTTTTCCCGACGAGGATGATCATGAATGAACCGAATTGGATCCAACAGATTATCAGTTAAATTGAACTTGTTCTGGTTCCTTATCAACTAAAAATAAAACTTATTTTGATCCTAGGGAGTTGAGAGAATCTCATCTATCTTCGTCAAGGGCTATCAAAGTCAAGTCAGGTTTTAGGGTTGAGTAAGTCCAAGGTAACCCCCCTTACCCCCTCCTCTTTATATCCCTTTAGAATCAGCTTAGCATAACGAAAACCAATTTTAGAAACCTGATCTTGATAATTGGACTTTTGGCTCAATTGGTTTGAGAAGGTCTTTACAAAATATACCTTGATGACTAGAAGAAATGATATTATTGAACACAGATCAAGTGAAGAGGAATTCCAAAAGAAAGAAAAAAACTCAAAGGATCTACAGGTGGATTTTTTTTTGTTTCTTTCAAAAGGGTTAAATTTTTCTGTCTTGGGGGTGTGAAAACAAAAGAAACAATTACCAAATTCACAGTGGTTGGGCTCTGATTGGACAACGAAGATCTTAAGAATTGATAAATTAAAAACAAAAATATAATAATATCTTGTGAATTTATATAAAATCCAGTTCTTATCATGCAATAATAATTATTATTGAACTTCTCCACCTCTTTTTTTTTTTTGAAAATTTCGCAATAATATAATCTCTTAAAATTGCAACAATTGAAGCTTAGAGTTTTGAAATATTTAAACCACACGCAATAATATCCAGTTGTAATAACTAATAAGTAGTTATTCTTTGATCTAACCTTTACATAAGATCTCATAGAAATAAATTACAATGCCTCAAGACAGTTGAATGATGGAGAGAAGAGAAGATTTTTAGTTCTCATGAGAGACCATTGTTGAAGAGACCAGAGGCAATTCTTATGTTTGTCTCAAACTGTGAAACAATTAGGCTCGTGATTTACATGGAATGAGAGAGTCTATTGTTGTTTTCTATAGGAGGTAAAAAAAAATTTAGACACTTAAAGGCAGAGTTTCATTACTAACGTCAATATCACAGAAACTTGTCGGCAACAATTGGACCAACAATGTTTGACACGTTCCAAAAAAAAAAAAAATTAAAATCCAAAACTCAATCAACATCATAACAACAACAATATGTACACTATAAGAAATGAATGCTTATTTACAATAATACGCATAGAGAATCAATTACAAAAAAATCTTTTTTTTTGTTTTTTTTTTTTGTTTCACCTAGTTACTATACATTTTTGCAAAATTTAGTTTGACCCTATTAAAAATTTTTTTGGTAGTTTTGCGTTCCTTCAACAATCAAGATAACAACAATGGGATAGTTTTAGTTGGAGTAATAAAACAATCTGATCACGCAATGTTACATAACTTTCTTACGACACTGTAATAAAACAATAGATTGTTAAACTGGTTGTAATAAAAACCGAATTATTATCTTAAATGGGATAACAGTGAAATTAATATATATTTTATATAAAATAGTTTGTAGTTTCTTCTGGGTGGTCAAAGTGAGAGGTCAATTTTCTTTCATTCTTCTTATGCAATTCAATTAATTCTCTATTGTATTCATTATCTAATCTTACTAATTTGTCTTGAATTTTCACCTATTCTTGACAGTCTACTTCAAGGAAGAGATCTTCATCTTGAATAATAATGTCCTAGTAGTAAAATAATTTTTTTTTTTCTGTTTACATTGTTATAATCACAAAGTCTTCATCAATCAAGTGAAAATGTCAACCGCTTAAGATAAATNATTTTTTTAAAAAAAAAAAAAAAAAAAAAAAAAAAAATCCTTAAGGACGAAGAAACCAGGCGGGTTTTTGAACATTTCTGACCAAAAAACGGAGAGAAGGGGATTAATAATTAGTGTTAAATGTTCAGTGTTTGCTTTTAATTTGTATATTGTCTCTTAGAGTTAAGGGTTGAGAGAACTACTGCTGTAATAACAATCAAGTGAAGATCAAAATGCAAACAAATTAAATGAAATAAACTTGTTTCAAGACTCCCTTGTACCGTTTGTTTTATGAATTAGCATGTTCAGAGACTACTAATTCCCGAACGAATTAGTCCAATTCTACCCTATTGTCTTCCAAATCCAATGTCAATATTTCACGCCTCTTGGACAAAGTCAATAATAGTAGGTACTAGGTAGAGACTAAAAACTGAAAATTTTTTTAATTAATTGAACAATAATTCCTGACATAATTTATAAGCTTAACAAGGTGAAGAAAAGTAAAAGTTGTGAACAGTTTTCTCCGCTCAAGTAATAGTATTTTTAGACTTTCTCCAGATATTCAAGGTCATTTTCTAACTTTAATGGAAGTTAGATCAATATTTTTAACCCTTTTTTTTTCTTCATTAAAGTCTTGCTAAGTTACTCATGGCTGACTAAATGAAGTATTGTTAAAATTTTTGTAAAAAAAAAAAAAAAAAAAAAACTGACAAAGAGAATTTGATAATAACAATGTTTGAACTGGAGGATGTTGAAATCGGATTTTGTGTAGAAGCTTATAAATTCCCAGTGGAAAATATGGATTTGCTTCACTCAAGTTAAGGGAAGCAGAAGATCGAGATTAATTCAGAAAACTTCAGAAGCAATGGAAAGTGACAAGTAATATTCTCTGCATGGTCACATCGGAATAATGAGCAAGGGAGTCAGGATTCTGAGTATTATTATGAAACTTTTAGAACCTAACGACAAGATATGCGAATTCAACTTCTCAATATGTTTCCAAGGTTACTGAAACAAAGAACCATTTTCAGAGAGTAATAACAAGGGATGAAGAAACAAAAAAAAAATATTTTTTTTTCAAAAATTTTATCTAACTAANAGAACCTAACGACAAGATATGCGAATTCAACTTCTCAATATGTTTCCAAGGTTACTGAAACAAAGAACCATTTTCAGAGAGTAATAACAAGGGATGAAGAAACAAAAAAAAAATTATTTTTTTTTTCAAAAATTTTATCTAACTAAAATCATTATTATTGAATAATAAATAAAAAATAATGAAATTTGTTTGAAAGATCCCTACCAAGTCAAGTTCTGCAAGATTTAGATTTACAACAATGAATTCCTCTGAAGATGAAGTAGAAAATGATGACCGAGTCAGAAGAAGCTGCAACAATGAAAACCTTTGGTGTTGTTGTTTCCCTAAATTCGATAATAATTTATGTGCAATGGCTGCTTTCGATGTAGTCGTAAGTGAACAAAAATAGTATAGATTTAAATTTTAAAAAATACAAATTTTAAAAATTACCCTCTTTCTTTTTTAAGATCAGTGCTGTTCTGATCTTAATTGGAACCTACCATCTTATGCATAATGGACATGTCAAAGGTAACTTTTTTTTTNTTTTTTTTTTTTTTTTTTTTTTTTTTTTTTTTTTTTTTTTTTTTTTTTTTTTTTTTTGCAAAAATTTCGAAGAGTTCAATCTCTTCTTTGCCCTCTGCTTCATCACTGGGCTTTCCATCTCTCTTGACATTTTACTCATGATAATGGTAAGAAATAACTTATACAATTGTTGCAAATTACAACTTGTAAATTTTTTTTTTGGCAATTTTTGATTGTCTATGGGCGTTTTTAGCCTGCGGATAAGTTGAACAATGTACTTTGGATGTTTACGCATTTATTGTTCTACATTTTGTGGATCTTTATTGTCTTTGAAGAAGTCCAACAGACAAAAATTATGAAATTTGACCTAAGAAAACTGATGAGACTCATACTTCAACCTTTTGTTGAACTTTTTTCTCTTCTTGGAATCTATACATGGTTTTCATGGATTCTTATTGCTAATTGGATGCACTGGGATCAAGGTCATGGATATGTCCCCACAATTCCACCTATCAAAACTCCACCCCAGCTCAAGATAAAACGGAAGTTTACTAAACCTCCTATCATCGACCAAAACAACAATTTTGAATTAGAAGAAATAATTTCAATTCCACGATCAATGTGAACAGAATCTTTGTGTTTGTCATTGACACAAGGTCATCAAGGTCATCATTTAAAAATTTAAGTCTATAAGAAAATCATTTGTTTTCTGTTGTCATGATAACCAGATTTCATTATCTAATAATGACTAAGCTCATGCTCAAACACTGTGAATTTGAGAATTTAGATTTCGAAATTATTCAAAAGCGTGCGAAAACTGAAGTGTATTTTCAGTTTAATTTTCATAAATTTTTTTTTTTTTTTTTGCAAATTAAGTTTTAACCACCCCAAAAAAATTGTCAAAATGTACGGCTTTGGGGAAATGGAGATAGGGGAGAGGAGTAATCGATCCTTCACATTCGCAAATCCATGTTTATGTTGTTGTCCTACAATTGCCATTAGTGTAAGGGCAATGGCATGTTTTGATATTGCCGTAAGTACCCAAATCATATAAATTTCGTAAATTTTTTGATAAATTTGTAAAAAATACATTTTTTCAGTTGCACACAATATGTATCTATGTAGTAATATCAAGGTTATTCAGTTTTGGCGTAAGAGGTAAGATTTAAATCAAATTATTAAAAATTTCTTATAAATTTTTTTAAAAGTTTAGACCACGTGATACTCGGAATTGCAATTACATTCGCTGCAATTTGTATACTCGGAGATATCGCCATTTTAATTGGAATAAACAAAACTGTAAGTTAAAAATTTAAAAATTTAATAGTTACCAAAAAAGTTTGACCTTGAAACAAAAAAAAATTTTTTTTTTTCAATTGTCAATTCTAAAACATCTAAAACGTCGGATAAGAACAAAGAACCAATATTTAAGTAAAAGTACCATAAAGTCCATACCATAATCCACCAGTTTGACCCAATAGTTTTTTTTGTCTCCCTAACATTTTAGTTGAGAAGGCATAAATTTTGGATCATCCTTTGGATTTGGGGTGTGTCCCATGTCTGCATGTGGTTCAATTGGATCCTAGTCGTTCTCNCATTCGCTGCAATTTGTATACTCGGAGATATCGCCATTTTAATTGGAATAAACAAAACTGTAAGTTAAAAATTTTAAAAATTAATAGTTACCAAAAAAGTTTGACCTTGAAACAAAAAAAAATTTTTTTTTTTTCAATTGTCAATTCTAAAACATCTAAAACGTCGGATAAGATCAAAGAACCAATATTTAAGTAAAAGTACCATAAAGTCCATACCATAATCCACCAGCTTGACCCAATAGTTTTTTTTTTGTCTCCCTAACATTTTAGTTGAGAAGGCATAGATTTTGGATCATCCTTTGGATTTGGGGTGTGTCCCATGTCTGCATGTGGTTCAATTGGATCCTAGTCGTTCTCNGATTTTGGATCATCCTTTGGATTTGGGGTGTGTCCCATGTCTGCATGTGGTTCAATTGGATCCTAGTCGTTCTCTTCACTGTGGAAAATATTGACCTCCGACGAAGTCCTTATCGAAGATATGATTCAGAACAGAAAATATCTCTTATTCTTCGACTTGCTATGGAACTCATCATCTACTTCATACTCATCATTTGGTTCCTTTGGATCCTTGTGGCTTATATGCACTACCTTAGTAATTCCAGAGTCTATCCAGAACGACGTAGAAGAAAACATCATCGTGAAGAGTTTGGAGAGAGTGGTGGTAGTGTCGGTGTTAGTGGTAGTGGTAGGAGTAGCAATAGCAGTAGTTCTGATGAGAATGACCAAGGACCTTCCAATCGACCTGTCTGTGACTAAAAAGTAATTGATACTTTTTGAAATTTTATATTCTATTTTCTTCTCAAACGGATACCCTTACCTTGTCCAATGAGAACCACTCGTTCTTCTCCACCCACTCCACAGTCGATATTAACAAGTCGTCGAGGTCCCATCACACAATTTTTTATTGTTTTACTTCTTTACTTTCCATCAAGCCTAACTTTTGAAAAAAATAAAATTCAAAAATATTCAGATTGACCTTAAGAATCCGGATTGTCTCAATCTCAGAAGCACCTCAATCCTCAATCCTAACGAATCAAAAAAATTTTACTCAAGAACTTAAATTAACGAATGAAAAACTAAAATTTGAAGACTTGACTTTGTTATTTGTGCAAGAGAGATATTAAATTGGTTGAGTAAACCTTAGCTCTCCGTACATAGGCAAAGGGTCGATAAAATCTAAATTATGAAAAGTCGGGATATTACTCCCTTCATTGTTCCTTCATAAAGTTTACGCTAATCAAGTTAGTGTCTTGGCAGGGTTTCCCACAATTTTGATTTGTGACATTACGGCCTCAGACCATGTCAGACTGGTTTCAATCTAAAAAAAAAAGAACTAAATTATTAAGATCAAGTTGAGAACCGATTATACCCTTAAATGCCAAGAACCCTACGGAGAAGTATNGATCAAGTTGAGAACCGATTATACCCTTAAATGCCAAGAACCCTACGGAGAAGTATCAAATTAGAGCGGACTCTTTTGATTGGTTCCTCATTTAATTCTTTAGTTTATAACATAATAGTGTATCAAGTATGGGAAGATTTTCCTTTATTTTTACCTTAGTATCCTACTTGACCCTTGTCACCATCACCATTATCATAAAAAAAAAGTATCCTTCGTCATACTTTTCATGTCAGTGACAAATGAAGTAAATGATGATCGAAGAGGTTTAGNTCAAATTAGAGCGGACTCTTTTGATTGGTTCCTCATTTAATTCTTTAGTTTATAACATAATAGTGTATCAAGTAATACATGGGAAGATTTTCCTTTATTTTTACCTTAGTATCCTACTTGACCCTTGTCACCATCACCATTATCATAAAAAAAAAAGTATCCTTCGTCATACTTTTCATGTCAGTGACAAATGAAGTAAATGATGATCGAAGAGGTTTAGTTTAGTAAAAATGTCATAAATCTACAGATCAATTATTTTAGAACAAAATTTAAGAAAGAAAAAAAAAGGAATCTAGGCGTTTTCAATCGTATAATTTAAGGGCTCCATACTTTATATAGTAATGAAAAGGAGTAATAATGTTTTAGAACGTATTTTCAAAAAAAATACGATCATAACTTCACTATGTTTGTACTACATGATGGTCTACACAAACTTAAACAATGACTCCCTGTCCCTTAAGGTTTCCATTCCAAAAGATTTACTACTCTTGGGTCCTAAATCTTCAAAATTATTATACTTTTGTGTTATTTTACTAAGGATTTTTTTTTTTTTTTTTTTTTTGAACCTGAAGCCTTTGGACTTGAAGAAGTGGATGGTCATGATTACGGTGGAAAGAACGTCCGTATCAAGCACCGTACCATAAATTATTGAGAAAAGCTCCAAATTATTTTTAAGCATGCTGTGAAGTTATGGTTCTGACAAATCTGACCGTGTGACTTTGTTCTCTAAATTTTCTTTTGTTAACAAAACAATTTCACTCTTAACACTACCAAAAATAAGTAAAAGATTCCTTCAATTTCCTGATATAATTCTACTACTCAAGGGCCCCCCTTTACTTTACACTTGTACACTTTATGTAAAATAGGGTTATTTTTTTTCTAAATTTAAATCAAACCTTAACACTCTTACTCCTACTCCTAGTCCTACTATTGCCAAGACTCAAAGTAGATTGGAGACAAAAAAAAATCTAAAAATCTATCCTAACGGGTTCATGTGAGAGGTCAATAATGTGAAATGTCTTTTCTATTGTTGCATGTTGAAAGAGAATGAAAAGAGTAGGAAAGGATTAAAAATTTATAAATGAGTATTCTAATCTTCCTAATCGTCATGTGGGATCTTGGGAAGTGGGTCTGAATTAAATTCAATGACTCATTTACAAAGTGACAGACTTTAGAGAAAGAGACATCAAATAAAATGGAATTACAAAATGTCACCACGAAGGGTTCATAATTTTAAAAAGAGACAGAGAGAAAATTACTTTCATCTTTCTCTGTACAATTACTTGATTACTTGATTACCCGCATTACTTCTCTTGTAGTAGAGTCTATACTGTACACTTTACGGAAGTACATTTCATAGTTACATGTATTAGAAGGAATACAAAACTTTGAATTATTTCTCTTCTTCNTACAATTACTTGATTACTTGATTACCCGCATTACTTCTCTTGTAGTAGAGTCTATACTATACACTTTACGGAAGTACATTTCATAGTTACATGTATTAGAAGGAATACAAAACTTTGAATTATTTCTCTTCTTCAATTTCCCACTTGGGAGAAAAATTTGAAAATTGCATAAGGGAGGCTAGAGGGTCATATAAGTGACCTCTGGATCTAAACAAAAAAAATTTTTTTTTTTTTTTTTTTTTTGATTCAACAGACCCACTGAAGAGAGAACGGCGTTGTCCACGTGGGAAAGAATGTAAATAAGTTAAGTGTTAGCATTTGAGCAATTTATTATGTCCTGTGAACAACCAACATGGTTGTATGTATGTATGTATTGTATGTATACTCTAGCTTCATGTATGTGTCCAGTTCAACTTTTTTTGGTTAAGAATTACATGTATTTATGAGAGTCTTATTTACTTCGCTTCCAGTAATATGAAATGAGAAAGGGTTAAGGACTCTTTAAAACGACTACCAGTCACGGAATCCGGCGGAAATGAGCATAAAAAATGAGACGATTTTTTCTTTCAGTATGTATTCTAAAGCGTAGAATTTTGCAAAAAAAAAAAAAAAAAAAAAAATTGGATTCTAATTATATAACAAAAATTGAGTTGAGATAACAATGTGAAGATGAAGGGGTTAGGGGATGATTATATAGACGTCTCCTCAAGCACAACAAGCTCAAAGTACTGAAAACCTATAAGAAGTTAGTTATTATGGTAAATGGTTACCTAAGGCTCAAAAAGCAAAAACCAATAAAATAGTTCACACTTAAGTACAAAAATTTTCTTAAACTTATTCTGCACAAAAGATATGAGGAAGGAGTTGAATTTATATAAGAATGAAAAAAAAAAAAAAAAAAAACTTCTCACAGTTAAGACGCTACGGTACTTGGTAAGAATATTTTCACATAGCCAAAGGGTATGGAAAGTATTATATTATTGATGGATTTACACTGTCTGTCGACGACTTGGTTTACTCTGTAAATCTAAACTAACAATTAAACATTTCCATTATCTTCTTTACAAAGTGTCATCAATGAGTGCCTTGTCATGTCACACAAGGGGATCTCAACAAAAGATGAAAAAAAAAAAATAATAAGAAGAAGAAGAAGAAATTCATGCAAATTACATAGCCAGAGGAATTGTGCTAATTTCAAATCTCAAAATTAACCAATCTTACATTGTACATTGTAAATTGTAAATGTAAATTGTTAATTGTAAATTGTAAATAATCAGAGGAGACTCACATCATATATCATCACTCACATATGTACTAGTTTAGTTACTTAAAAAAAAAGTTGTTCATTCTTCTGAATTGGTTTTGTCAATAATAATAATTATTATTATTTATGGTTTATTCATGTTATGTATTATTGGTGAAAGTTAACCATTCACTTTTATTTTTATTTTATTTTTCTTCTTCAAATTTGTCAAATTTGTTTTCTCACGAAAAAAAAAAAGTGGAAATAAGTTTATAGTAGTGTAATCATCTCGTCCGTTAAAATTGAGAAGTAATAAATCCTTGTGGTTGAAGTAAAGATTTGTAAAGATGATTTGAAGACATTGANAGTGGAAATAAGTTTATAGTAGTGTAATCATCTCGTCCGTTAAAATTGAGAAGTAATAAATCCTTGTGGTTGAAGTAAAGATTTGTAAAGATGATTTGAAGACATTGATGAGGACATTGACCTCAAGAGATTAAGNACCATTCACTTTTATTTTTATTTTATTTTTCTTCTTCAAATTTGTCAAATTTGTTTTCTCACGAAAAAAAAAAAAAAAGTGGAAATAAGTTTATAGTAGTGTAATCATCTCGTCCGTTAAAATTGAGAAGTAATAAATGCTTGTGGTTGAAGTAAAGATTTGTAAAGATGATTTGAAGACATTGATGAGGACATTGACCTCAAGAGATTAAGCTTATGAGAATGGAAGAGATTCATGTTCTGCTAATTTTGGGTATTATGACATCCCATCAATAAAAATAATAATTCCATCAGACCCCTTTCCACTCCTGCCAAAAGGGAAATACATAAATTATGTCTTGATTAATTATGGATCAGGATCTTACCTGCTTTTTGTTCTCTCATAATTTCTTATAGTCCAAACTATAAGAATATTACTAACAACAACAGGTGATCTCATATCATTAATAATACCATCTGCAGCGGCATTCAATCTATATTTTATTATAAGACTCTACAAGACTTTTTTTTATACCCTTCTATGAATAACTAATGAGGCAAATGCTAATAATAAGTACTCACTATGGAACTTCATTTTCAATTTATTCTTGTCTCGAGACTCTAAGAAGCGATTATCATTATGTTTTTTTTTACAGTTGGAAATTTTTTTTTTTTTGGTAGGATCAATTCCAAAGCGGTGTCTCTTATGATAAAGGTACCATAAGCATAGCTGCCAAAATCGATTTATGACAGAGCCAGAAGACTTTTAGTTTTCTAACAGTAGTTCACAGTAATTTTAAGTGTTTCAACAATGAATTCCAAATTCCAAAACTAAAACCGTAACAAAAAAAAAAAGAAGTAGAATGAATCGACTTGTAAGAGATGATTCATGGTAAATGATAAATGGTAAGGGATGAAACTTTGACAAGGGTGGTAGCGAAAGTTGAAGTGCTACGAACAAATTTCATCATATTTTCTTCTATAAATCAGTAAAAAAAAAGTAAATAATTTCAGTAAACATGAGTCACACTTGTTCAAGAAAACAAAAAATTTCACTTTATTCACCCAAAGTGTGTCTCAAAAGGGCACTTTTCTGGAGTAGTTTGTCCAAATTATTAAAAAAAAAAAAAATAGAAAAAAAAAAAGAAATGAGTCCAGAATAAAAAAAAAACGTCGGGGAGGGTGAAAGAAAAAGGAAAGAATATTATTTCATTATTAACCCCAAAGCTTCAAATTTAGGGAAGACTGGACATAAAAATCAGGGAAGCATTTCCATGTTCAATGGTACGAATAAATGAGCTCTTTCACTTAAAATCTAAAAAGANTTATTTCATTATTAACCCCAAAGCTTCAAATTTAGGGAAGACTGGACATAAAAATCAGGGAAGCATTTCCATGTTCAATGGTACGAATAAATGAGCTCTTTCACTTAAAATCTAAAAAGATTTCTCTACAGAGATACTACTATACAATTTTTTTTTTNTTATTCTTGTCTCGAGACTCTAAGAAGCGATTATCATTATGTTTTTTTTTACAGTTGGAAATTTTTTTTTTTTTTGGTAGGATCAATTCCAAAGCGGTGTCTCTTATGATAAAGGTACCATAAGCATAGCTGCCAAAATCGATTTATGACAGAGCCAGAAGACTTTTAGTTTTCTAACAGTAGTTCACAGTAATTTTAAGTGTTTCAACAATGAATTCCAAATTCCAAAACTAAAACCGTAACAAAAAAAAAAAGAAGTAGAATGAATCGACTTGTAAGAGATGATTCATGGTAAATGATAAATGGTAAGGGATGAAACTTTGACAAGGGTGGTAGCGAAAGTTGAAGTGCTACGAACAAATTTCATCATATTTTCTTCTATAAATCAGTAAAAAAAAAAGTAATAATTTCAGTAAACATGAGTCACACTTGTTCAAGAAAACAAAAAATTTTACTTTATTCACCCAAAGTGTGTCTCAAAAGGGCACTTTTCTGGAGTAGTTTGTCCAAATTATTAAAAAAAAAAAAAAAGAAAAAAAAAAAGAAATGAGTCCAGAATAAAAAAAAAACGTCGGGGAGGGTGAAAGAAAAAGGAAAGAATATTATTTCATTATTAACCCCAAAGCTTCAAATTTAGGGAAGACTGGACATAAAAATCAGGGAAGCATTTCCATGTTCAATGGTACGAATAAATGAGCTCTTTCACTTAAAATCTAAAAAGATTTCTCTACAGAGANGGGGGGGGGGGGGAAAGGGGGGTATAGTTGTAGTATAGGGGTGACTGAATCATGATGATTTACGAACAAAACTTTCACTCTACCCTCTCTCGCCCTCACATTTTCTAAAAATTACTCAAATAGCCCAGATGTCTTCCTGTAGCCTGTAGCCCGTCACTTTGACATTATTGTCAATCAGATGAGGGCGAATTGAAGGGGTCATGAAGAGGAAAGGAAATAATAGTTAATTCTAACAATATCAATTCAATCGATAATGGTAATCAAACAATAGAAATCGAGTCAGAGCTTTTGTGGTTCTTATTTCCCTTCTCATAACTTCCTAAAGCTAAGGGTTATGAAATTTTGACGTGTGAATACGTAAAGTCTGATAAGTAGAAAAAATTGAGTTTGGAGGAGTACGAGTAACAATGAGACATGGCGAGTGATAAGGGTCTTCCTGTTTAGAGAGACCAAAAGGACCCCCTTGGCCCTTGGATGTCAAAGTTAGGGCTAGTGTTTAGTTTAGCATTGCATTTCATTGTTAACAATAATCAGTTCCAAAGAAACCGAAAGAATGGTTACAACAACAATTGAGTCAATTTTTCCCTATACAAAATTCAAACCCAGTCACTTGTATCGACAACACAGTGGGGGGCTTACCATTTTTTCGACTTTTTCTACTACAAAATTTCCCAAAGACAATAATAATAATAATAATAATAAATGTCCCCAACAATTTTATTTTTAAATGTTATCAATTCAGTAGCCTAAGGCTAAGGCTAAGGCTAAGGCTAAGGCTAAGGCTATGGCTAAGGCTAAGGCTATGGAATTGTCTAAATCTTCCTCTAATGAAGAATCTTCATAATTAACTTAATGAAATAAGCCAATTACCAACAGTAATTAGAACTGGTGTACTTAAGTCCTTATTACTAATCGAATGTCACTGATTTTGTCAAAGTGAGTTTGTTTCATTTAATAAAAATGGAATATAAATCAATACGTTTTTGCTATTAATGTTAAAATCTATCCCTAGATTTATAAAATAGTTGTAGAATTGTAGGGATTGGAATGCCTTGCGGAGGTTATACCTATCGAGTGGGGTTGGATTGACGGTACGAGAGAAAGGACCCTTTGGTCCCTTGGAATTGAACAAAAAAAAGGAGACTTCTTGAAAAGCGTAAAATAAAATATGAGTTTGAGTTGCCTAGGAAGGATCCAGAGAAACTCCTTTCTACTGACTATGAACATGAATTCTGTTGAGTTTTTGGTTTGAGGAGGAAATGAAAATCCAGTCGGGGAGCTCCGTTGGAGTCAGTCAGAGTAGATAGAAGGTACTGAGAAGACGTAACTCAGGCTCTTCTCAACACAAAAGACACAAACTACATCACAACACTCAATCTTCAGATTTAACAACTAAAACAAAACTTTTTCTATCTCTGTGGATTATTTTACAAATTATTGAAAGATTAAAAATATTATGAATTGGAGAAAAGTTAGTGAGTGATTGAAATTGTGATTCAATTCAAAAGTGTTCAGACTTTTCTGACAGTAGTGACGAGGACGACGTAAAGGAGACTCTGGAAGTGAGTAATTTCTGAATTTTCATTCATTTTTATTATAACTTTTACAAGATTTTTAGATTGATTGATTTCATAACAATTATTCAAATAATGTTTATAGAGGTTTAGAAATTTTTATAATTTTACTAAAAGTTAAATTTTAAAATATTTTATAATATTTCAAAGTCACTTAAATTCAAATTTCATTTCTAATTTTGAGTAGTAATCAGTTGTACAAAGTTCATGGTGATTTTAGAACTATAAAACTTAAAATTTGTACAAACTTAACGTACTCAAATAGCCCAACTTATTCTTCTTGTAAGCCCTGTATAAATTATTAAATGAAATTATTACTATTTTTGCTGATTTAGAAGAAAATGTGATTAAATTGGTACAAATTATAAAAAAAAAAAAAATTTTTTTTAGTAAACAATACAACTTATTCAATTTTGATGTTTTTACTTAAGTCACTGGGATTAAGTCACAGAGTTTATGCTTTTGAAAAATAAAACAAAGATCTCATAGTTAATNCTTACTCAAATAGCCCAACTTATTCTTCTTGTAAGACCTGTATAAATTATTAAATGAAATTATTACTATTTTTGCTGATTTAGTAGAAAATGTGATGAAATTGGTACAAATTATAAAAAAAAAAATTTTTTTTTAGTAAACAATACAACTTATTCAATTTTGATGTTTTTACTTAAGTCACTGGGATTAAGTCACAGAGNTTTTTTTTTAGTAAACAATACAACTTATTCAATTTTGATGTTTTTACTTAAGTCACTGGGATTAAGTCACAGAGTTTATGCTTTTGAAAAATAAAACAAAGATCTCATAGTTAATTAACTGATAAATCTAATTAAAATGCCATTGTAAAAAGACAAAACAATTTTTTGACTTAAATACTGGTTATCTTCTAACATTAGTTCTTAATCTGAGAGTAGCGTAAGTCTGTCTTGTGAAAAAACCTCCGAAATTTTCTAATTACACCTAAGATTAGTACCATGGGAATACACGATACAATAACTGAATTTTAGGAAGAGAAAAAANATTTTCTAATTACACCTAAGATTAGTACCATGGGAATACACGATACAATAACTGAATTTTAGGAAGAGAAAAAAAAATTTGTTTTTGATAAAATTATATTATTTAATTGTTAATACATAATTTTTTTAAGAAAAAATAAATTTTTTTAAGAAAAAATAGGATAGAAATCAAAAAAATCAAAGAGATTTTATAATTTTTTTTCTCTTTTTTTAAACACGATGATAAGGAAATGAGATTTTATTATTTCACTACAACTATTACACATTTACACCCTTTGGCTTATCACTGATTCCTTTTGTTTTAAGAATGACGCAAACGCAACTAATCGAAAGTAACATTGTAATGATTGGGATAACATTATCTTAATTATATTTTTTTCTTGAGACAACATTCTAAAAAAAATACATCTGACCTGAAATGATGGAATCCTGTGTATATTAACAAAGTTGAAGATTCATTAGACTCTGTTGATAACTAATTTATGACCTCTTCCATCAGTTCCAGAGCCTACTAAAAATTTAATGGATGAGAACAGTTATGGTCATGTCAGGTCTATTAATTTATTTTTTTTTTGTTTTGTTTTCTTCAGATCTCATTCCACCAGGCGTTTGAGCAGACACTACTAAACTCTAAAAAAGAAAACTAAAAAAAAAAACTAAAAGAGAAGAATCAAGATTTGGTAGTTGTTAGGATAGAAATTATACTTCTGAAAGTGGTTCCAGTGCACTTATGCCTCTTCCTCGGAAACGAAACACTTGAGAAATCTCTAAATTCGACTGCTATAGAAAGTGGTAGTAGTGGGAATATTATTGGCAGAAGAAAATGATGGTTGGGTAAAAGTGTGAAGAGGATTTCAAGAATAAAAAAAAAAAAAAAAAAACCCTAAAGACCGACAGAAACAGAGACGGCTTCATCGAGTTCGTGAAGAGAATTGAAAGACTGAAAATGATAATTCTTCATTGAAACCCATCTTCTCTCTAGCAGAAGTGGTTAAGTGTTGGTGGGATTGGAAATGGATTTAAGTTCTAACCCCCACCCCCAACACCATCGATTCCAGTACCCTCCATGTCAAGGCAATAGTCGTCATTCAGAACTTAAGAATTTTACATCGAAACTCGAGACTAGTGAAAAGATGTCAATTTATTACTCACTCTTATGGATCTCTTTTTTCTTCCTATTTCTCCTCATTCAACCATCTTCAGCTGAAAATGGAAACTCTTTAGAAAGTTGTAAAAAGATTTCAATAGGACAGCAGCAAAGTACATCGGATATGAATTTGATATGTAACCTTAGAACTCTCAATGGAGACTTTGACAAGTCAAATTTTAGTACTGGAATTCTTATTGAAAATGTTGTGTCACTTGAGCTTGCTTGTTCGGACATTCATTTTTATCAAAGTTCTCTTCAACCAGGAAGTCTAGCTCATCTCTCAAGACTTGGAAGTTTACATATCGAACATTGTAAACTTAGTCGACTTCCACCAGGAGTTTTTTCTGGTCTTTTATTTCTTAGAAATTTAACCATAAGAACACATAATACAGCATGGCCAGTACTTAGTTTGGATATTGGACCAGGAGTCTTAGGAAGTATGACACAATTAGAAAGAATTGACCTAAGTGCTAATAATATTTGGACATTTCCGGATAAACTCTTTTGTCCAGCAACTTCTTTGGAATATCTCAACGTGAGCTTAAATCGACTCCAAGATGTTAGTGACTTGAGTTTCCGTGAGAAGGATCCTAAGGACATGAGTAGTACTAGTAGTAGTGGTAGTAATGGAGCCGAAGGACAGAAACTTATTGGCCAGCAACCAAGTCCTCTTTCTACTGGCCCTTCGGCATGTAAACTTGGAATAAAAGTTCTGGATATTTCAAGAAATCGTTTGATTCTCCTTCCTGCCAAAGGGTTTGGAACTCTGAGTCAATTGAAGGAATTGTATTTGCAAGGGAATGAAATTTCTATAGTGGCCGAGCGTGCTCTGGGAGGTCTAAATGGGCTCAGAGTCATCAACTTATCAGATAACAAAATACAAACTCTTCCCGAAGAATTATTTCTTGACACTCCAGAGATAACAGAGATTTATTTGCAAAACAATTCACTAGCGGTACTCGCTCCACGACTTTTTACAAAATTAGTCCAGCTTGTAACTCTTGACCTAAGTTCCAATGCACTAACTTCCGATTGGATGAATGGAGAGGGTAGTGAGAATGATCGAGGTCGAGAAGATGATGAAACACATCAGAAGCGGAATAATGATGAGAATGAAGCCGAACCACAAGGAACATTCTCAGGTCTAATTCGATTAATTTTGTTAAATTTGGGAAGAAATAAGTTGACACGTTTGATTCCCGAATCATTTCGAGATATGTATTCCCTACAAAGTTTGAATCTTGAACGAAATTATTTGGAAAGTATCGATGGAAATACTTTTTCTGCAATGAAGAATTTAAATACACTCATACTTTCTCACAATTCGTTGACTTTCATCGACTCCATTTCCTTCAATGGGTTGTTCGTGCTGAGTCTGTTGTCATTGGACAACAACAATATCAGTGACATACATCCAGCTGCCTTCCACAATTGCTCCAGTCTCAAGGATCTCAATATAAATGGAAATGCGTTGACTGAGATTCCCATAGCTCTACAGAATATTACATTGCTTAGAACTGTAGATCTTGGTGAAAATTCTATAGACAAATTGGACTCTCCACCGAAACTCATTGGACTTCCCAAGTAAGTGACTAATTTCTAGTAGTTGAGCTTTTGACCCTTAAGGACACAGAATCCATAGCTAAATATACTATAACTTAAACTTTAAGAAGTTAGAAAGACAGTCCAATGGTAATAACAAACCGGAAACTAAAAATTTCAAATAGAATTGAATGTTACCGTATTGTTATTATTTTCTTTCAGTTTGTATGGACTTCGGCTGACAGGAAACAAGATCGTCAATGTAAGTAAGGATGCATTGAAGGAACTCCCAGCATTAAAAATTCTAAATTTGGCTCGGAATATGTTGTCAACCATTGAACCTAGAGCTTTTGATGCAAATACAAACCTTCAAGCAACTCGTTTAGATGCAAACTTCCTTACAGATATTTCAGATCTCTTTGCCCAATCACCTTCCATGATCTGGCTCAATGTTTCTGATAATCAACTCACCTGGTTTGATTATGCATTAATTCCTCAAAAATTACAATGGTTGGATTTACATATGAACAAAATCACAGAATTGGGTAACTTCTACAATCGGCCTGATCTTCGTCTTCAAACATTGGATGCATCTTTCAATAGAATCAGTCGAATTGGAAGTGGAAATATTCCTGATAGTGCAGAAAATGTTTTCATCAATGATAATCTAATTTCACATGTCGAACCTCATACTTTCTTCAAGAAAGCTAATTTGTCACGAGTGGACATTTTCGCAAATCAAATCGAAACTCTAGAACTAAGTTCTCTTCGTCTCACGCCCTTTCCTGACGACAAAATGCTACCGGAATTTTATATTGGAGGTAATTAATCTTTTTTTTTAAGAATAGAAAAAAAGTAATTAAAAGTAGAAGAGTCCAAATTAAAAAGACTAGAAGAGTGTTTGTAAATCTATACGATTCACACAGTGCATGGAGTAAATGCCAATTAAAATCTGCGAACATGTAATCAAAACTTGTAGAATTTTCGCGGAGAACTTGACCTGACGAATAAATACTGGATTCCTAATTCATTAAAATTTCTAAGAGGAGAAGGAGAAGGTGTTCTAGAATATAATGATTGTTCGAAAACTTTTTCAGGTTTCTGAACTACTTTTTATGATTTATTTATCTTGTATCTCTACAGGTAATCCATTCCTCTGTAACTGCAACATGGATTGGCTACAACGTATCAACAAGTTAGATAATCTGCGACAACATCCAAAAGTAATGGATTTGGATTCCTTATATTGCAAACTTGTCTACCATCGTGAAAAATACTACGTCCCTTTAACTGAAGCTGATCCTTCACAGTTTCTCTGTCCCTATCAAACACATTGTTTTCATCTCTGTCACTGTTGTGAATTTCATTGTGATTGCTTAAATTTGTGTCCTGACAACTGTACTTGCTACCATGATGACATGTGGAGTGTGAACATTGCAGATTGTGCATCCAGAGGTCATACAGTTGTACCAGCAAAACTTCCAATGGATGCAACGCATGCGTACCTTGATGGTAACTTCTTTGAAGAACTCCCAAGTCATGTCTTCATTGCTCGTAAAAATCTTCAAGTGCTCTACCTCAACCATTCAGGAATATCCGTGATTGGAAATAATTCCTTCAGTGGACTCAAACGTTTGGCAGTGCTTCAATTAGAAAGTAATTTTTTAACAGAACTAAGAGGTTATGAATTCGAACCGCTTGAGAGTTTACGAGAACTTTACCTCCAATCAAATCAGATACGATTCATAGCAAATCATACATTTCTTGCATTACGTGGTTTAGAAGTTTTACAATTGGCTGGAAATCAATTGACACAATTTGCTGTTTGGACTCTATCACAAAATCCATATTTGGTTGATGTAGCTTTGGATGGAAATCCATGGTCATGTGCATGTGACTTTGTCAAACAAGCTGCTCCCTGGATTCGATCCAATGTAGCCAAACTGTTAGATTCAGGAACTGGAGTGAACTGTCAACTCAACGGAAAGAGCCTGTCATTGGTCTATATGAATGGAACAAAGTGTTCGGAAATAACAGCCCTCTCTGGTGCTGTTGAAGCCCCTGAATCCTCACTTCCGCCCTACTGGCCGTTGATTGGAGGAGTGATGACCCTCTGTCTTGTAATCGGAATGATACTCCTGGCTCTTTGTCGAAAAAGAACGTCACTTCGCGTTTGGGCTACTTCCAAATGTCCTTTGAATCAATGTTATCAGTCAGCTCTAGACTCAGAAGATCGAGAAAAATTATTTGATGCCTATGTTTTCTATAATATCAATGACTCATCTTGGGTTTGCCAAATTTTTGCTTCAGAATTAACACAATGTGAAAAACCCTTGAGGCTATTACTCCATTATAAGGAATTTGGTGCAACTTCATATATCAGTGACACAATTGTAGAAGCTGTAGAATCAAGTAAACGAACAATCATTGTATTATCTAAAAATTTTATCCAGTCAGAATGGGCGAGATTTGAGTTCAAGTCAGCACTTCATGCAGCTCTACGTGGTAAAAAAAATCGTCTCATTGCTGTAACATTGGGTGATCTTCCAACCCGAGATTTAGATCCTGATCTACGTGTTACTCTTCGATCTGCTACAATTCTATCAGCAAATGATAAACTTTTTTGGGCAAAATTGAAATGTGCTCTACCAGATCCTCGTGTTTCTTATAGTCTCAATAGAAGTGGAGGATTTCAATCCAATCATCACAATTCCCATCAACATCACAGTAGTCACCAATCACATCCCATGCATCATGGAAGTACTGGACTGAATTTTACCTCAAATGGGACACTTGGAAGATCCCAAGGAATTAACAATGGTGGAAGTTTGAGTAATTGTAACAGTCTTGCCTCAACACCAAATAGTGGTCCAGTCTCTGCATCAGTACCATTGTATGTTCCACCATTTCCACCACCAAATAGACCTCCACCACCATTCCCAACTCCTCGAAGACCACCACCTCCTGCACCAGTGATGTGGGGATGACAAGAACCAATACTCGACTCCTATCAAGTCTTCGACAATGAGCAGTATCACCTTGACCCTTTGTCATTTGACCCTTATGAGTCGTCTTTACAACCCCATCTCAAAGAATGCTACTTTTACTCACCATCCCCACCAACCCCACAAGAAAAAGTTCCCTTTCCCTTCTGACAATTAAAATGTGGTAATTCTAATAACAAGACTTATTTTCTATATACGTAAATAATTTATGTACAACAAATTAACTTGACGCCTGTTAGACTCTTGTCACGTCGGAATCTCAGAGGAAATCTCTCTTGTTAAATTCCTACACATTGTTCGTTATATCTACTAATAACAATTCCTAAGTTTGTGTGAAAAGGGTAGTTCTATCCCCCCCTCTCTCCCTTTTTGGACTGATATTTATAATTGTTAAGTATAATGATAATAATAATAATAAAAAGCTCGGGAGACTTAAATGATGATTACAATTATAAGAGCCTCGTTTTCTCATTTCCGCTTCACTCTCATAATTTTATTTTTAATGACACGAGAGAGAAGATGGAGGATTCTGGGAAAACGGATTAATTAACATAACATGTAACAAGATTGGAGGAAGGATACCTTTTAACCCCCTCCTCACTAATAAGAAAAAAGTAATCATGAGAACCATAAAAAATATTTTTTTTTTAGAAGAGCAACATTGTGAAATAAAACAAGTCCTTATGGCCTCATGTCTTCAAAATGTTTGGTACGAAAGGGGTTAAGAAGAGAAAAAAAAGAAAAGTTTTTGCTAATAAATTGAGAGCAAATAGGATTGGGTTGAGAGAGGATTCCTGTTTCATTTTGTTATATTACAAGGTAGCTAATTTGGGAGCAGAACCCTACAATTCATAAATACTCTGTCGTAAAAAAAAACAATGAAATTTTTTCTTTTTATTTGTTTTTTTACCAAAAAAAAAAAAAAAAGAAAAGAAAAGAAAAAAGAAAACTACGAGACTGGGATGATTTGGTAGATAAGAGATTCATTCGGAGAAAAGAGGCTAAAACAAGAGATGCATTTATTGGTCTAAGTTTTATGACTGAAGATGAAGAGGAGCCAAGAGAGGAACCACAAAAAGACGAAACTATTAAGGATATTAGGATGACAAAGGGTTGAGGAGCTACTCAGCAATGCAAATTATAGAGTTTTTCTTAATAGAATTTCGGGCATTAGGGAACACCCAAGCTCTTCCTAGGGCCAAAAAAAAAAAAAAAAAATAGAAAGTGTCTCTCTCGAGATTGAATTTAGTTATGATCATTTCATCCGCTCCCACCGCATTTCCTTAATATCCCGTATTAAACTTTTACGATTACTCATATTTACAGAGTAAGGGAAACTGGAATTGCATCTCATTTTTTTTACACTTTTACAATAGGATTTGAATTTATTCCCTTGAGTCACCAGGTGTGGAGGAAACGGTTGGATTAAAATTAAAATTAAAATTAAAATTAAAATTAAAATTAAAATTAAAATTAAAATTAAAATTATGTTTCCAAAAAGAAAGTTAAAAAAATAATATTTTTATTACTCACTGTTATTCTGAAGTAAATATGTAAACTGGAAGCAGATCTGTGAATTGTTATTATTTATCTAATCCGTTAAAATACAAAAAGTTACTCAACTTTTAATCACAACAAATTTAAAAGTTGAAGAGTTTAAAAAAATTGATTAAATAAAACCACCAAAAGAGNAAGTTACTCAATGTTTAATCACAACAAATTTAAAAGTTGAAGAGTTTAAAAAAATTGATTAAATAAAACCACCAAAAAAGTACCAAATGATGTTAGAAATTTGATACTAAAATGGATTCCAGTCGCCATTTATTTTTTTTCAAAAAAAAAAANAGTTACTCAACTTTTAATCACAACAAATTTAAAAGTTGAAGAGTTTAAAAAAATTGATTAAATAAAACCACCAAAAGAGTACCAAATGATGTTAGAAATTTGATACTAAAATGGATTCCAGTCGCCATTTATTTTTTTTCAAAAAAAAAAAAAAATAATAAAATAATCTAGAACACCAAAGCTGACCCTAATGTTTCGAAATATTTTCCAATTTAGTTGAATTTGTTCCATAAGTGTCTGAAACCAAGAGAAATACAAAACTTATTGCTTCTCCTACGCCAGTTTCGTATTAGATAAGTTTTTTTTTTTTTTTACAAGTAAGTTGAGTTAGTAGTAAAGTTTAGTCGTCTGTATCTTTTCTAAACTCAAGTGCATCGTAAAGTATTCTTAAATCGCCCAATTTCCCTGTCCATTGTTATTTGGAGCTATTATGTTTCTATAAAATATAAAAAATAAAAAGGAACAAAATTGAGTAGGAGTTTGAATTTTATATTTTGATAGAGTCTCGGAGAATTACTTTCTTCTTATATAATCTACTCAACTGATCACATCTTACATGTGACTCAAGTGTGAAATTTTTTTTTTCTCTCTGTCATGTCAGATATGATTACATAACAACATGACATAAACTTTATTATGATTTGGCATACGTATAATGCCATTACGAAGATACAATGAGATTACATCCTTCCACTTGACTACTGATTTCCAATTCGTTCCACCGTCATTGGCATAGAAAATCATTTTCTCAAAGGATTCAACAACCATTATTATCTCCAAGAGTAAAAAAAAAATTTCTTAAAATTTTTTTTTTTTTTTTTTGCCAACTTCGATTACAAAAAAAAAAAATTGCCAAAATTTTTTTTTTTCCTTCAAAACATTTAAAAATTTTAGAGGATATGGTTAAGAATTTTAGTGAATATTTTAATCATCAGTAGTAGTATAGTAGAGAAAGCAAAGTGAGCTGTGTTGAGAAAAAGTTGATTAAGAATGGTGATTATTTTGTATGGAGAAAGTAAAAGGAAAAGTATAAAAAAGTGAAGAAAAGTGGAAAATAATCAAAGGAAGGATCTTGGCGGTGTTATTACTGGTAGTTTGTTGGAAAGAGATAGAAACTGAAGGGAGGATAGTTTTATGGTATAAAGTTGGAAATCATAAAGATCCGACTGTGGCGGGTGGGAAGAAGGGTGGGTGAAACGGGAGCGGGCGGTGGGTCTGATTTCAAATATAATATCTATTCCTACTGCTCCACTTCTCTACCATAGAAATAAATACTAGAGACTCAAGGATCTTGTCGAATTCACTCCCACTCACTTTCACTTTTCTTCTTGATGGGGAAATGATCCAATGGGCCTTCTGCCATCCTTTCCTATTTTTTTTTCTTTTTCTTTTCAAATCAAGAAGACTTTCTCTTACCAATTTTATTACTATTTCCTTATCCAACATCAAAAACAAAATCGGTTGAGAGCAACAACTCAAAATCTGTTTCCTTAATTTCACTTGAACTACCAAAGAAACGGGTGAAAGCACACTTTCACTTCAAAAAATTTATACCTCCTCCCCCCTCATCTCTTCCTAATAATAAAATAACAATTTTCATCAAGAGTAAGACCCACCCAGCTCCCCAGCTCAAACCACTTAGAGCAAGAGTGTATAGCAAAAACAAAATCAAAAGCAAAAGCAAAGTATCAATTCCAAGAAATAAATTCAAAAAATAAATAAATAATAAATAATGTTTACAATTTTTACATAATAATTTTTAACATTAATTTTTAACATAAGTATATTTTTATCATAATATAGTTTTTATATTATTATTATTTTTTTTTATCATACTCATACAATTATTTATAACTGCCTGCCTTAGAAAATCATTTTCTCCCTACCCCTCTTATTCATCTAANTTTTATTATTATTTTTTTTTAATCATACTCATACAATTATTTATAACTGCCTGCCTTAGAAAATCATTTTCTCCCTACCCCTCTTATTCATCTAAGCTTTCAAAATCATTCCGCCTCCCTTAGAAATTTTTTCTGCCGAACCCTTTGGCGTATATAATACAAAGTGGCAGGATGTCAGAGAAGATAACAAGACTGAGGGAAAGAGTTAAGGGTCCCTGGCAGAAATCCACAAAATCCAACCATCTAGTAACATAACATATATTTTTTTTGAATCTGGCTTTAGTCCCTATCATCTCCATTGGGAGAAAGGGAGATGAAAAAAAAAAAAAAAAAAAAAATTGTCTAAACTTTATTGCTCCGTTGTTGGATATTATTAAATCTGAGAGTCTAAAGGCTCAACTCAATCTTTTTTCTCCGACATTTCATTTTCTCTTAGCTAGAAGATGTAGTAGTGGTAGTGGTTTTTTTGAAGAGTGTATTGTATTAGAGTATGTAAATTGTGGTTGTATGAGAAAAAGTGTGATCTGTAGATGTAATGCTACAATTACACCAGAGAGGAAAAGTTGCGCAACTTTTGTTCAAAAGTTTTATGCAATTTCTTGTGCAAGAAGTTGTATGAAACTTTTGTTTCATTATTGATTACACTAGTAACCAAACCTATGAAATTTGCCTATTATCACTTCCGCTCAACTTGCCTCAAATGATTTATATTTGAAAACCCGCCTCGGATTTTTATCCAATTTGATGTTTTTTCAAAATAAAACTTGTCCCGCATTAACTTGTTTTTTACGAGATGGGGCTATTTGAACCAAAATATTCAAAAGTTGTAAAGTTTCATGATCGAAATTGCATTC
The DNA here is from genome assembly GCA_002738285.1 of Holacanthella duospinosa. Lineage (NCBI taxonomy): Eukaryota > Metazoa > Arthropoda > Collembola > Poduromorpha > Neanuridae > Holacanthella > Holacanthella duospinosa. The sequence goes on along the minus strand of NIPM01000427.1, from coordinate 50,458 downwards.
GATTGCAATTTCGGATCTTGAAATTTTTCTTGCGTATGATGACGTTGTGCAAGAGAAATTGTAAGATTTCATGTGCGATTAGACCAAAAATTTCAAAATTTCATTAAAACTTTTGCATAAAGTTGCCTCGTGTAATTGGAGCATAAGAAGAGAGAGAGAGAGGGATGAGATGAGAGCATGCCAAAAGAAATTAATGATGGGATGATTACAGATTCAACCCTTCCCTTACTCATCATTATCATCTCAAGCCATCGGAGAACCATTCACTCCCTCTTTCTTACCTATTCACACAACTCACCATCACCAACAATACAACAACCTAACAAAAAATTTTTATACAACAATCAAAAAATTCCTTCTTTTTTAAACAAACCTCACCTATATATAGGAGATCTTTATGAGAATTTTAAACTTAATTCTCCAAATACAACAGTCTATTTATCTATTTTTACACATTTAGTCAAACAATTTTATTAAATTTTCATTTTATAACTTTTTTAATTTTTAATTTTTAATTTAAACCTTAATCAATTCCATCATACACTTTGAATTTTTTCAACATAAGTATAACTACTACATTAACTAACTATTAAAAAATTTATTCAACGTCTAACTCTAAACATGTCAACCCTTTCAACTCGACTTTCTCCAACTTTAACTTTATAGCCTTTTTTAGAAGAAAAAAAAAATAAAATTTTTACTTTTTTTTTCTACCCTTGAGAATACAAATATGTAGTTTTTTTTTAAAGAAAATTCGGTATTCCTAAAGGAACCCTCCTCTTCTAAATCTTGTCGTAAATTACTCCTTGAGAACATAGATTTTCTTGGAATTGCATACCTGCTTCATCTCTAAGGATTTATTAAATAATGCAAATTTCCTATTACCCACCCCATAAGTCATGAGTATGAAATTCTTACATTCAGTCCAACATGTACTACTACATATTATGAACTAAAAAAAAATTTTTTTTTTCTTTTTCTTTTTTTTTAATGCGACGTTTGGTTGTTAAATCTAAAGGCGGATGAGAAGTTAGAGAAAAATGAAAGAGTTTGTCAGAAATAAGGCAGGGCTCCAACTAGCCGGAATATTTAATCAATGTGACAGGAGAAAGAAAAAAAGAAGAAGAAGTTTCAATTGTTAGGATAAAATATATTATTGGAATTATATAGTTCTTGTTTATTCCTAACAAGAAGGTTTGGTTTCTACATAAGCCTACAGGTTAAGCGAGTTATTTATTATTGATTTTGATTCAAAAGTTTGAGTAGGGACTTCCCCTTGGCCTTTATTATTTGAGTACCTATTCTCTTAGACAAGAAGAGACAGAAGGGATTTTTCTTCGTCTCAGATGACCATATTAGATCGACCATGAACTTTAGATTACAAACTTATATCTTCCGCTCGAGGGCCAAAAAGAGTAAAAAATTGTAACAACTTGTGGCTTTGAAGTAAGTAGTAGTCTGAGTCTGAGTCTGAGTGTGAGAAGATGCGATGAAATCTTATGATGAATTGACTTCAATATCACAACCCTTTTCTTTTATAATTTCTCTACTTATGTTCTTTACAAGTGAGTAGTAGTGTTTTATCACATAGAATTGGAAATATTTATAATTGAACTCAATACCTTCAACATTCTATACTAACACTGAGAGTGAGACTGACTAGTCAGTATAATACAATAATGTTTCATAATCATAACCTACTCAAGTGATAAGTATGGCCGACCCTCCCAAAAATAGACTTCCATATTCCAAGTTCTAGATACCTTAAGTTTATATTGAAAAATTGATATTATAAAATTTCTATTATTTTGTTTAGTATCATAAATTAATCCAAACTCAAGCCAAGTACTCATTAATTTTGAGACTATGGAGAGGGCGAAGAAAGAGGAGCGATTAGTCATAATTCACCCTTTAATTCTACAATTAAGGACTCCACCCAAAAAATTTTTAAACTTAAATCTTCTCAGATTAAAAGCCCTCAGCAGGGTGTAGGCACATTATCTAACAATGAACAAACTAACAATGATCTTCACAAGATTTAGAACATTATCTTTAATTCCTTTTTTTTTTTTCTTTTTTTTATAGTTTCATTCAGTTCAGACGAAATGTACTCAAGTTTAAAATGATGGTCACTTTTTTATTTATTTTTTTTAATGTCAAGGTTCCTATTGTTGTTGACGTGTCCATTGTCCGACTAGCCTCAATTTAATAGTAGTTAATGTGAGAACTTTTCAACCTTCTTTGACTTATATGGACTCAAATGTGTGAAACTGTCATGTTCAGTCTTTTGACAATATATTTAATTTAATTTCCATTGTCTGCTCTTGAAATAATGAGGGTTTGGACTCTTCGGTTTTAGTTTTGAACCGTAAGCTTACATTAGAGATTACCTTATTTGAAATAAAACGACTCGTAAAAAAAAATCCTTTCAATCAGAAGGATCCAATTCTGCCAAAAACAAAAAAAAAAAAAAAAAAAAAAAAAAAAAAAATATAATTGATAGGTTTGGTAAAAATTGCCTTTTAAGTTGTTACATAATTTCATATTGGAGAGAATTGGTTAAATTTTTTCGAAAGAATTCTCTAATTACAACAAAGACTAAAATATCTAACTGTTTTCAACACAACAATATAAAAAAAAAAAAAAAAAACTCTTAAGAGTCTCAAAAGAATAGAAATGGATTGAAAAAAGCATAAATTGAAGTGAACAGGTCGTAAAACATAATTAGTACTTTCCACCTTGTTTATAATAATTATTCATATCCCCTTGAACTTCTGGTTTGCACCCAGATGGTAAGGTGAGTCTAATAACACCTTAGAGTCTTTCTAGACACCCCTCAAGTCACTTTCAGTTCAATTTCAAAATAGCATGATTTTGAAATTTTGTTTTATTTATTCAACTCAAGTTTTTCATTTTCTGAGACTCATCATAATTTTCTCGAAACTAAAATTATGAGACTCACTTCGTTAGATTTGAAAATAAGAGTCATTGTTAAGTGGCCAAGGGAAAAAAAGTCCTTGAATTTTTTAGACTCGGGATTTTTCTAATGTTTTAAATGAGACTCTTAAATTCCCTTGTTTGTTAAAATGATATAATGTGTTAAGAATGGATTCTTGTTCTCCTAACTAGTCATTACATACTTTGTCTTACTCAACCTTTTCTAACCAGACAAAAAAAAAATCAGTCAAATTGAACAGGGTTAGATTAGATTCCCTCTCCGAAAAATTTACGAACGTTATTCAACAACTCTTCTTCACACGTAAACTATAGTACACTAGAAGGATTAACTTTTGGAGTTTTCGTTACTTCAACTCCGTTGAGTATACTATATTTATTTATTCCAATTGTATATCAAATTCTGAGTTTAAATGGTACCGCTAAGAAGTGTTCGCCATCCCCCAGGGGAACTGGGGGTGGCGAAATCTGGAGATCCCGGGGGAGAAGATTTCAATTCCCTAGGGAATTAATGGGGAGAATTAAAAAACGGCGGAAAACTTTAAATTTTTACAAAAGAAAAAGGTAAAATTACACTCTGATTCAGAGCCAGGAAGATGAGCCGGTGACACATGCACACATGGAACATTTGCCTACCTTTTTTGCGGAAGCTTTGTTGTTTTTGTTGGACTTCACTTACCCTGGACTCTGGTAGATTTCTTTCTTCCTCTCCTCCTACTTCTGATATTTTAATAAGTAGTAGTTTCAGTCAAAATTGGAATATACAATAATAATCAAAACTAACTTTAAATTAGAGTCAATCCAAAACTAAATGTATGAATTAAAATCGACTAGACAACAAATTTGAATTTGGCGCATTATTACTATTTTTAGTCCCCAGGTATCCCCAAAAACCCCATAATCCCCGGAATTCCCATTCCCCCGGGGTACAAGTGTCAAAAGTGGGGATTCGGCGAACACTGCCGCTTACTATCAAAATAATAGTAACATATTACAATACAAAATGTGGTAAAAACAAAACAAAATGTTTAATTTTATAAAATGAAGCGAAAACAAAAAATTTAGGTTGCGCCCTTAGGATTTACTGATTCACTGTTTACAGTACATAATCACTTGAGAAGTGGCCGATTTTGAGTTCTAACACTTTCAAAATGAACTTCAACGCAAGTAATATGCGCTGAAGAATGTTTACCATACATGATACTTAAATAGCACTTTGTTAGATAAATTTTTTTTTGAAGAATTCGGCGCGGGAATTTAATTTAATTAATAACCACAGCAGACTTTATCTAGACAGCGTTATGGAATCTTAATAACAAAATACTTACAAAAAATTAATCTAAATTCAACAAATTAATTTATATTTAGACTGATTCCATCATCTGATTTCTAATTTCCAAATTTTAACTTTTCATATTTTTTTTTTCCTTTTCAGATGATATCAAAAACCTAATAATAATTTAACACAATTTCATACTATTTTCTCTAAAACTAAATATAACTATTTAGCAATTTCGCTCCAGATGATATGAAAATAAGTTCTAAAGGACACATCCTACAAGAATGTTTGATTTATAAAACTAAATTTCATTTTCTCACAATAGTTTATATAGATCTGTGAAATCACCTGATTTGAAATGAGTTTTAATGAAATTCAATGAGTTCTGTGGAGAGAATAGGAGTTTTTTTTTCTTAACTGCGTGTGAGAGATGTGATGGGAAAAAGTTTGAGAAAATAGAAAAAAAAAAAAAAAAAAAAAACTGGGCCTATCACTTAAGTTCACTTGTTCTTCATCTCATCCTTTTCCTTTTTTTTTTTTTTTTATTTGGAGAGAAGAACAATCTGGACCCATTGAATTTAATGATATTACCTCCAGAAAAAGGATTTCTTCCGTTTAGTACATTCTCTCCGCGCCCATTACATCTAGCCAGAAAGTCCAGTTTCCGCGGACTTCAACTTCAACTAACTAGACAGCTTTTTTTTTCTTCTTTTCCAGCAGTAGAAGAGAAAAAAAAAAAAAAAAAAAAAAAAAAAAAAAAAAAAAAAAATTCTAATAAA
>NIPM01000427.1:0-45433 GCA_002738285.1 Holacanthella duospinosa | reverse complement strand
AAAAAAAAACTAGGCCTATAACTTCTAATGGTAAATGATACATTCCATGGTGAAGAAAGTATCGACAAGGATGAGACATTTCTACAGTCAAAGAACTCAACGCTGTTTTCTGTCTCCTCACTGCTAAATCCTACACACTCCTACTTTTACCAACAAACTCTCTGAGAGAGAAAAAGTTTTTTTTTTCTACTCAATGACCTCATGAGCTCAAACTGCCCAAACAGTTTTTCTCTCCAACCCATTCACAAAAGACAGAGAATAGATCTTCAAAGTCCAAGTCTAGGCTTTGAATAGAAAATAATAATAAATAATAAAAATAATAATAATAATAAAAATAATAATAATAATAATAATAATAATAATAATAATAATAATACTGTATAGAAGAAACGAGGACAAGTCATAAATTATTTAAGAATCGAATTCTCATAAATGAATAGTCTAGAAAAGTCTAGCTGTAATAGCTTTAGCTCAAAGAGTTTTTTTTAAAACTCTTGATTCCAGTGAGTTGTTTTTGAGACATACAGACATGAGTTAAATCATAGTAACCAGGAAATGTGAATCTATCCGTGGTGATAATAATGGAGGATGCATGTTATGAAACTCAAGAATAATGAGTTGGCCTAATCCCCCCAAAAAAAAGTAAAGAAAAAAAAACGAAAGATGAATGACCAGACTGTGTGAATATTAAATCATAATTCTTAGTCTATTATGATGGATTTTGTGTTGATTTCCATGTAAAGTATCTCCCTTTATTCTTAATGTAATGTGTCATGTCATGTGTCCTGTCCTAACCATGGAATCCTTTCCTCATTCCCTCTGGCTTCTCTGTAACTCTTACTTTACAGACCTTTACAAGTTCTATCTAACTCGTGTGATATGATAAATTAGATGTCAAGAATTTACGAGGTTAATCAGAAGAGATAAAAAAGTGATAAATTAGAAGGTGTTTTCTATCTAGAAAATTAGGAAATGAGGACGTGAGGTGATTTCTTTACTAAAAAAAAAAGACAAACCCATTGTCTTTTGTCTAGCTGACTTAAACCCTTTGAATACTTATTGATCTTCTCTACTCACTTTATAAATCGTTCCGCCTTCTCAACAAACTTTAGGTCCAAAAAATCTAACTTGACAACTCAACCGCTATTGATTTCTTTTTTTTTTTCGTTTTTTTTTTGTCTATGGAGAAAGTCAGGATAGAGAAAAGCGTTCTTTTCTCTAATGTTGTTCCTGCCTTCGTAAAAACTTTTTACCCTAAAAATCGACTCAGAGTTCCAACTTGAAGAGTTTAGTAGATACATACAAGTTTCAATAGGAAGGCCCACGTGTCAACACAGCGGGAGCTTACTTACATTAACACTTACACCCAGTTTCTTTCATATACATTTTTACTCTCATTGCTTCCATTTTTACAGTATTTTCTTCTTCCAAGAACGGAATTTAATTGGTTAGGGGGCTATTACCCAAAAGGAGAATTTAAAAAGAAAATATATAAAAAAAAAAAAAAAAAATTTTTTAAATTTTTTTTTTTTCATGTAATGTACAGACCAAATTTTGGAATAGGCTATTTTACTCTTTTCTACGACCCTGTTAAATTTGTGTAAAGAAGACCGGTGAAGCTTTACCTTTTATCTAAAAAAAACGAGTGGTAGTGTTCCTTCCGCTTTCTCCGGAGAAAGTAATCCTAAGCTTCTCTCATCCGGTTGAGGATTTATTTTTATTCTTTTTCGTCTATTAGAGCTGGGATTTCTCGCCTCGGTCATTAAAAGAAGAAAACGTGTGAAGACCTTTTGCGCTCCCTTTATTTTTTTTTTACCCTCTGTTGTTTCAATATAACTATACTAAGGATGGCTAGCTACGAGGCTTTGTCTTCTAAAATTGTTTTGACTTGACCTTAGGTTTTTTTTTCTTTGAGATTTCTCAACAAAACAATTTATATATTATTTCTCCCCTTGTTTTATTCTTACTACCCATAGACTACTCAAAGGAATATAAAAGTATTCTATTTATACACTGTCTGTCTGTCCGTTAATTTTTTTCTTCGGAATTAGGATACTTATTTATAGAAAGTAGATGGATATGTGCGTAACAAAACTTTACTAAAAATTGAGGGGTTCATGGAGATGAGTTGTTGTCGTTTCGCTTTATTGATTTTACATGGTGCTCTGGATTTTGATGTTGTTTCAATCAGGTTTTTACATGAAAAAATTCTACGGAAATTGAAGTTGTGAAATGATGATAGATGTTTTGAGAATGAGACGAGCTTGTTAGATCACTAGATCACTAGATTAATAATTGCAAGAGATCTATTTGTCGGATATCGGTAAATAGGATCTTTTAAATGTAGTGCTATTTGGAGATAATGCTATTGCAAAACATAAATATTTATATAAGTAAGTAAGATAATAGATGGAAAGGAAGATTATAATATATTCAAAAAAAAAGTTAAGAAAAGAAAGAAACGAGTTNTTTTACATGAAAAAATTCTACGGAAATTGAAGTTGTCAAATGATGATAGATGTTTTGAGAATGAGACGAGCTTGTTAGATCACTAGATCACTAGATTAATAATTGCAAGANCAAATGATGATAGATGTTTTGAGAATGAGACGAGCTTGTTAGATCACTAGATCACTAGATTAATAATTGCAAGAGATCTATTTGTCGGATATCGGTAAATAGGATCTTTTAAATGTAGTGCTATTTGGAGATAATGCTATTGCAAAACATAAATATTTATATAAGTAAGTAAGATAATAGATGGAAAGGAAGATTATAATATATTCAAAAAAAAAGTTAAGAAAAGAAAGAAACGAGTTTAACCATCGGATAAGAGTTATTATTATCGGAAATATATTTAATCATTGTCTATAAGACATTAGATATTATCAATGTAATCACTAAATACCTCATTTACTATATGACTTAAGGTTTACGGGTGGTTGTCGGGTTCGTACAGTTTCTCATTGGCGTATTGTAGACTTTGAAATCCAAGGGATTAGAGAAGTCTTTTGAAAATAATGAAAACTTGAAAGCGAGTAATGGAGGTCAGAGTTTGTTTAGAAATAATAACTTTTCCAGACCACTAGACTGATTTCGGAGAAACATCTTCTCTGTCCTGTGAAGAATCCTAGGGATACCCCCATTGGAGCAAACTATTATTAATTTTCTTTCACTACACAGAACTGTGGAGTAAGCATAAGAATATTATTCTTCCTGGAAGAAGGCAGAAATAGAATTGTACATTAGATCCTAGATTTGGTTGGAATACTTATTTAATACACATATGTACCCAGAGAAACAAAGCCTTAGAATAATGGAAAATTTTCCACGAGGGTGAAAGCAGAAGAAGTTTTAGCTCATCCATTATTTTATATCCAAAGTACTGAGACAACGGGGGAGCCTTGGGAAGTTTTCATTAGGATCAAATTGTGGTTGCCTTTGAGACTCTTCTTGTTCTATTTAATATTGATAATAATAAAATGATCTCGGGACTTTTGAGAGAGAAATGATCTGAAATAATTTTAGANCTATTTAATATTGATAATAATAAAATGATCTCGGGACTTTTGAGAGAGAAATGATCTGAAATAATTTTAGAATATGAAACTAAAGTCAAATTCCGTTTGTTATTATTTTGAAAATGAGAAATTCATGGAGGGAGTCCTAAATGAGAAAAGAATGGTAGAAAGAGGGGTCTGAAGTGATGTGATGAGATCTGTGACCCCTTCGTCCCCTCAACATGGAGTCTACCACAACAGACCTGTCAGTAAAGCTTACCCCTCAGACGAAGAAGTCTCTGAGAGAAATAGAAAATAAAAGAGAGATTTCAAGAGATAGATCCAAATCTATCCAACTATCAATGAAATTTCCAAAGGGAGAAGAAATATATGAGCCCTGAGTATCAAAATCTGTAGCGGATGTGAGAGTTATGGCTCATCATATTAAAGATTCTCTTCAATCCTTTTCAAAGGGTACTTTCAGAAGATAGTAAAAAAAAAAAAAAAAAAAATAGGGAGAAAGATGAAGTAAGATGAGATGATATCATACTGATGAAGATGAGCACAGGATCAACATCTACCCAATGTCCAAAGTCCAACCTGAATAGAAGGCTCAATTTAGGCAATTTGTCATAGGCCATTGGATGGAACGGAGTATCCGACTATCTTATCCATTATGAGTCTTACAAGAAATGAACCATGTCTATTGGTCCGTAGAATGATTTTGGCCGATGCAGATTTACTTTATCATTAGCATTAATCTACTCAACTTTGATGATTTGAGGGGATGATGGTTAAAAATGGATAGGAAAAAAGAAACAAAAAAAAAAAAAAAAGAATATGTTTTTTTTTTATATCAAAAAAAAATTTGGTAAAGGCGAAAAGGGTGAGTCAACATCAGACAAATGATGAATAGTTAGGTTAAGTTACTACATTATTCCAAGTAAGTAACTATTAAAAAAAAAAAAACAGAAAATAAATTTTGAAATTTTTTCAGACTTGTTCAAAATTTTGAGTCATGATGTGAATAATAGATATTATATAAAATCAAAATTCAAATAGAAACAACACACTACCATTCCACATGGACCTTAATAACTTGTTATTTGATCTGTACTTTCTATTTTCTCCCCTTCCGCCTTTCTCTCACCCCTCATAGAAAATTTATAATCAATGAAAGTTTTGGAGAGATTATAATAATAAAAGAACCCCTTTTAGAATCATATTGTTGAATTTGTAAATAAAATTTATAAATGTTACTCTTCAGTTGTAATTCTAATGAAGCAGAAGAGAAAAAAAAGACTACTCACAATCAGTTGATTGTCTATTTCCAGTGAAACCTTATTTTGTAAATGAAAAGGAATAAATTGAATTCAAGTACCTACTACCATTCTCAATTTTACCTGGTGGATTCCCTTATTTCTCCCTCGTACTTTATTAATTTGATCCTTCCTTTCAGAACGGATTTTCAAACACCACCCCTTTCATCTCTCCTTACATAAAATTTAAGTTAGCGACATGGATCCTCTTCCAGCTGTATCATCAACAGTGACAATAACAATATAACCCGTACCTTTGAAAATATAACATCCTACCTGTCAAGTAGCTATTATACACAGTACACTTTATAGTAANCAGCTGTATCATCAACAGTGACAATAACAATATAACCCGTACCTTTGAAAATATAACATCCTACCTGTCAAGTAGTACACTTTATAGTAGATAGTAAGAAAACAGCAGGTATTCAAATCGATCTAAATTCAAACGACGTAAGTTACATACTAATATTATTTTCATATTCTTCTAATAATAAAATTAAACATTATTATATTAACTTAAAAAAAGAGTTGATAAAGGTGCCAGCTCATCCCACTTTGACCTTAATTTCTTACTTATATTTTTTTTACCCCATCTTAAAAATTTTCAAAATGTTATTACTTATCTTGAGTTTTCTTAAAATTTATCCTCTTCTAATATGATATATTATAGCCATTGCATGTGAGGTATCTCCTTACCAAATCTCACACACAATGTACCCAACCATGATCCAGATCCTTAGAGTAGACTCTGAGTTATAACATAAGAATAAAAAAAAAACTTTTTACTATAACCTTAAGTCCCTCCTGTAAGAATGATAATAAATATCTTATTTCGAGTCGGAACAGGGCTTATAGCCTAGGATCGTATTAGTTCAACTCTAATACCATTAAAGACTTCTATTATTACAATTACGCCTTCTAGAAGACCCATATGCCTAGTCTAAATCCTCCCTAAATTATTTCTCTCCTTCAAAATAATCATACTTAAATAAGTTTACTCGTTTTTCTCAAATCGGATTTATCATACTATGTCTATACTGTTATAACAATCCGAAAAAACCTCGACCTTTCCCTGTTCAGATGCAAGGTTGAGGAGATTACGTGGATTAGTTTTTTTTTTTTGTCTGTGTGTGCTGTTTGGAGACCTTATTCATCATGTCTAAGTTCTTGAGAATAAGGGCATGTTGTAATTGTATTGTTGTCTCAGACTATTGTTATAATATTAAACATGAAGAAAAAGAGTCCTTTTTCTCGTGTCCCTTACTCTGTTATGTCATTCACCACTCTCCTTATTATTATGGACCTTATTATAAGTCCCTCTGTCATCCGAATCATTTCCGTTATTTCTTCTAAGGGTCTATTTTGTACACCTTTACTTCTCGATCTCCAGTCTCTGTCTTACTATGATTCTTTAAACTTTAGGAAATAAATAAAAGAAATATATTCTTCTTGAGACAGATGGAACTATGACTAGACAGACTTTTTTTTTTTATATCCTTATATCAAACCGGTAATATTGACAGTGACAAGTCGCCGAAGCTAGATTTCTTGGCAATTGAGATCGAGAAGTTGCAAAATCCCCTCAACATTAGTAATTATATATCACGAGCCTTCAAAAAGTTATGAGAATGTAGTGTAATATTGAAAAAAATCCTACTCAATTTCATAAATTAAAAAAAAAATTTTTTTTTTAATTCCTTTTACATTTATTTCAGGTCCGGCTTGCAGTATAATGTAAAAACAAAGTCTGTTTGTGTGTTCCCATGTAATTATTGTTACAAATGATGTATTAATTATTATAAAATTTCTCAGAACACTAGAGTACCGTTTAGTAAAAATAAACAATTTGAAAAATAGTGAAGATGTTGAAGAGGTGATATCAAACTATATTTTTCCAAAACGGCTAAACTGCAAAGTAATTATNAGTCTGTTTGTGTGTTCCCATGTAATTATTGTTACAAATGATGTATTAATTATTATAAAATTTCTCAGAACACTACAGTACCGTTTAGTAAAAGTAAACAATTTGAAAAAAAGTGAAGATGTTGAAGAGGTGATAGTAAACTATATTTTTCCAAAACGGCTAAACTGTAAAATAATTATAAAAAAAAAACAATCGAAATCAACAAAAACTTATGTGAGGGTTTCTTTGTAATTTAATTAATGTTAAGTAGACATCATACTACAGGGAATACTCTAATTCGATTTACATAAAAAATTAATTTTCTTCAATTATTGAAAAAAAAATTTTTTTTTTCTTTGTTTGTGCCGTCTCTCCCATCATGGTGGCGAGTGTTTTTGAAAAATACGATCAAATGGTAAGCATTAAATCGACTGAGGCGTTTTGGAAAAGATACACTGTATAATATATTGTATATGCCATAATTGATTTAATTTTTTTTTTCAAATGCATACTATGGGTAGATATGAGTAAAAATTGATTATTGTGTATTATAAAATTGACTAAGGATCTAGAGGAATTTTTGATTACTTAATCTAGTCTATTTGATTAAATTTTGTAGAATCTCTAAGAAAGAATATATGTTTTCAAAAACTTTTGTTTCCCATTACCCATCTCTTCCATTATGGGAAAAATGAAGGGAAAAAAGAGATTGAGTAAGCTCATCTTGAATTCTAGGTTTGATTATAAAGGAGTTATATCTCAAAATCTTGAATTGGAGCTTTGATATAAGAAAGTTATAAGTCTGAATCTGGAAATTAAATGTAATGTGATAGTTTTCTCTCTAGAAAAGAGGTTTTTCTTTTAAGGGGGTGGAGAAAGTCTCGTAGATTACGATGAGAGAATTGGGACGGATAATGATAATTATGAAGGAAGAAAGTGAGTTTCTCTTAGAAAAGTCTAAGAGCCATTATTAGAATCCTAAGGATTGAATGGGCTACTGAAGATTCGTATCTTCTTTCCCAAAAACCTTAGGACAATTTTCATGAGACAATGAGAGAAAGTAGAGCAAACCCATCTTCAACCACATTCAGTTTTCTCTTGGATTCCAAGAGCATTAATTTCCATAAGTCCTTTTGTCCCACTCTACTTTCACTTCCGCCAGAGGTGACACACAAATTAGCCCCGAGATCCTAATGAAAAGTTGAGAACCTGAGTGTTTCAAATGACTATTTCATTCTCAAAAAGGAAATGAAGGGAATGGGACTCATCAGGCTTTAGATCCTTTACTTTACCATTTACTTTAGTTCAAACTCAAAGCAACAAGCATTCCTCGTGGTTTTTAGGTTAAGCAGCCCTTGAGATAGAGAAACTCAACCTAGACAAGCTAATAAATTCGACAGGGAGAAAATAAGGCTTGTTAGAAGAGAGAAATAGAGAGACTGAAACCTAGAAAATAATAGGAAAGTTATTTTCTCCGTTTATAAGCCCCTTAGGCTTCATCTCGTTAAAAGTAGACTCGTGTCGGTTGTGTGGGTTACATTTTTTTGGGGGGAGGGATGGGGTTAGAGAAAGCAATTCCTATTTACGAACATGAAAGACGATTTTCATCACAAAGGAATTTCTCCTTGTCATTTCCAGATGAAATGTAAAGAGAATCTGTCCCTGTTCAAATTAAGAAAGGAAACAAACTTTTACTTTCTATTACATCATTCTCTTCAACTAAACTTTGAAGTGAAAGTCTAATGACCAGGTGGAGTAGTTGCAGCAGAAAATAAACCTCCAAGTCCCACAGAAACTCTGGTTTCTTTTTTGCCAAAAAAATATTGAGTTCAACATTTTGAGTTTTCACTTCTACAGTGTCTTGTGTATTTTTAGTTCTGCTGAATCATACATGTATAGAATTCAAACGGAGAAAGTTTTTCAAAAAAAAAAAAAGGAGACAGAAGAAAGAAATTGCTCCGTTTTTCTCAATCTGAGAGTTGGTGCCTGAACTTTGAACATTTGTCACAATGACACGACAGCTTGTACTCTGTTTTTCTGCTTACTTGGAGAACTACTAGATTCTCCATCAACCGACTTCACATCAAGTACTTTGAGAAGGAAGCAAGACGAATGGAGAAAGATATATACGTATAAATATATATATATTTATTTTTTTTTTGCTAGTTGAGAAACACGAGCTTAGTGACATTAGACTCGTAGTGACAGAAATGCATCAAGATTTCCCCGTCCTACAGTTCCAAGGGAACCAACAACAACAGCTCAAGCTAGAGAAATAAATGGGAAAAGTCAGAATTTGCATTATTCCAACTTTCTTTCCCTCGTCCCTTGTGAGCTTGAGGGAGAATAAAATCTATCGACCAGAGAGACTTTGTCGTCGTTAAAATCTCACAAAACTCATGACCGTCATCACCACTTTCACTTTTAGCCAACGTGGCAATAATTTTTTTTTTTAACCTGTCATTCTAATCCTTCAGTCCAAATGGACTGGAGAGTGTGGAATAATGAACTGTCAAAACCAACGGATTTTTTTTTTTTGAACTCTTGGACATTTCAAAATGAAAAGTGACAAAAATAGAAGAAGAAAAAACGAAGAGAAGGAGAGCATGTTTATTTCCTAATGGAGACAATTTTATGAGACATCAAACAGGTGCGTGGAATTCAATAACTTCTTTTCAGTTAGTAAGAATTTTGAAAAAAAAAAAAAGCATTGTGTTGAGTCTTGGATTCTTGAGTCGTTTCTTCCTTCAATGAAATTCAAAGGAACTTTTATGGTGAAAGTGAAAAGCATTTCTTTTTGATTGCTTCAAATTCCTCTGTTTTCAACTATGAGAAAAACTTTTTTTTTTTTTTTTTTTTTTCAACTTATATGAAAAAAATGTTTTCTCTCATGTAAGACTTTCACTTGGGAAGAATTCAGTAGTAGGTTTCGGGATTACTTTTCAGAATAGAAAAATCATGCAACTGTGACTGAATAATGAAATAAAATAACGTAACTAATATAAATGGAAATTATATTTTTCAGGAAAATTAGAACAATTAATTTCTAAATAAGAACTCTACAAAAAAATATCTTTACCTAGTAGTTAGTAGCTGCTTGAACAATGTAAACTTAAATTCAACGTCTGATTATGATTTATCTAATGAAGAAAAGACATGCAGAATTCTTTTTTTTTAGCCTGCTGTTGATTATACTTAGAATTTCTATTCGTGTAGAAAGTCAAAGTAGTCATGACGAAAAAGTATATAAAAATGAGTTAAATGAACTCTTCGAGTTGTTGAATCACGCAACATTTATCCAAATGTTTGACGCTGGAGATAGAAAAACCCATTGTAATCTTTTCAACCTCAACCCCATAATCTGGATATGATTATAGTAGTACAAAATTCAGACGAAGAGAATAAATATAATGAAAAAAGGCAGAAAATTCAAAATAATATTTTTCTCTGGAGTACTCTAAACAAGTAGTTAGTCAATTCCAAGCAGATGGAAGTACATAACAATGGCACACCTGAGAAAAACAAAGAAGAGACGACAATCAAGGGGATAAGTACTGTTTTTATCTGTTCACGATTCAAGAAATCATTTTTTTTTTAGGAAAGAAGGAAGAAGGCGGAACCTGTGAAGAACTTTCAAGGTATGACGACGACAGTCTAATAATGATGGGAAACCACAACAATAATAAT
This sequence comes from Holacanthella duospinosa, assembly GCA_002738285.1. Classification (NCBI taxonomy): domain Eukaryota; kingdom Metazoa; phylum Arthropoda; class Collembola; order Poduromorpha; family Neanuridae; genus Holacanthella; species Holacanthella duospinosa. The sequence continues at coordinate 35,021 of NIPM01000427.1, read as the reverse complement.
ATTTCCTTAGCAATTTCTTCAGTACAGCAACCCACACCAACGCTTGACCATTACCAGAACCATACACAGTTACAATGGAATCAAACCCGAAATTCAAACTCTAGAGAGTCAGGAGACTCCAACAAGTCAGAGGCATGAGTTCAGAGAGAACAGAATCAGACTCTCCGAAATCCGTTTTCTATTTCTATTTCTATTTCCTAATCCAAAGAGAAGTTTCACTGAAGCCTAGAGTTTTTTTTTTTTTTTTTTTTTTTTCCTAGGTTGGTAGACCAAGGTACCGATGTTTATCGAGACTTTGACTCTACCGAGAACTTTTCTACTAGTCCAAGAAAACTGGTGCTTTTCTTTAGGATTATTATTGAAAAAGAAGGGAGCGCAAATGACTCCTTCTGACTGTCCGTCCTGGATGACTGGGTTTCTTTTCAGGATTTTCAACCAGAGGACATCTGTGGTGATGTGGATGTTGAACAACATCAGTTACAGGGTAAATGGCCCTTATGTTTCAGACACTGTCGTAGCTAAACACCGAGACTTTTTTCTTAACTATTTCTTAACATTCAGTCTACCAAGCAACCAGATTTTTCTATTATTTGTTTCTTGCTAAATACATGTAGTTTCACAGTATCCAATCCAATTTCTACACACTGTCGATAAAGTACGGCACACGTCAGTAGCCTTTACAATGTGATTCAAGATAGGAGTGACCTTGGAATATGTAAACAATGATGAAAACCAACCGAAATTTTAGGACACCGTTGGCGGGAGACGAACCTACTTCCTCCTATGATTCTATATTTATTGTGCCAAACACTCTCACCAAAGACCTAAAACCTCAAACTTTTAAATTTGTTGGAACTTTCACCTTAAAACTTACTTTGTTTGCCTACTTTGTTCGAAGGGGATGATATTGGTCAACGATTACTCGAACCAATAGAGTGATTAATCAGATTACTTAATATTCGGATTTTTTTGATCTTTGTTATATCCTTTATGTAAGTTAAATTTCCGGTCTCAAACAAACAATCTGATGGGTTCTCTTTATACAAAATGAAAGTAAAGTCAAAAATCTATTGCATAAATCTGTCAACCAAACGCACTTTGAATTGCTTCTCTTTCCTTTCTTTCTGCAAAGAGATCAAGAACTCAAAGACCTTCCAGATATTTACCATTCAGTATGAAATGAAAAGGGTTCAAAGAATAAGAAAAAAAAAATACGTCCTTTGAGGGTCAAAATTTCAAGGAGAAAGTGAACAGAAACAAAACCATCTTATAAGATCTTTCTCTAGAATTTTTTTTAAATATATTCTGTTTACATACTTTGATAAAATTTTTTATTCCTCTCTCTTCTGTTTTTGTTTGTCCAGAGAAATAATGAGACTCGAATGTCTGAGTCGTCGTTTTGAATTTGAACATGAAGAAAAAAACCCCAGGAGGAGACGTCTCTCAATATCACCAACTATGAAAAAGACCCCCCTGGCACCACTCCTTTTGAAAATTTCCGATCATTCGGGAATAATGTATATGTGCCCAGTGGAGGCAGGACATGGGAGACTACTTACGACTACAGGACATTTTCGTGGTCTCCAAAGTTACAGAGAATCCTACTCCTTGTCTCCTAAAAAATATATTTCATGGAGAAAGTCCTTTTCAACCAAGGCCTATTCGAGCATTTTCTGATACCTTTTTTTCTTTTTTTTTTTATTTCGGTAGGATCGATGGATCCTCTTCTGCTCTGCCGACATCGATTTCCTTCGGAGATTTTTTTTTTCTTTCTCCACACATTCATTCCCATTCACTCTTACTTTCTCTCCCTGAAGCCAACGAACCCAACACAACGAACGGCTCAAGTGCCTTTCTTTTCAAAAATTTCAAAATAAAAATCAACATGCAAGAATGATTGATGCAAATTCTCCTTCCCTCGACCCATTTGATTTTCCTTTCCTTTCCAAATTTTACGATTAAGATTAAACTTTCCAAGCGGGATTTTATGCACAGAAGCATCCATCATCACATCTTCCCTTAGATTTTTGCAAAAGCACTTTACTTTTACTATAGCATACATAATATAATTTTTTTATTTTATATATTTTTTTTTGCACATTTTATAATAAATTCTGGTACTCATTGGAAAGTGCCATAAGTGGTTAGTTTGGTGAAGTATACAACTACTTATTGCCTGTCTATCTCGTTAGTTGGTAGGTAATAACAATAATTCCAGAAGACTCATCTTCATGTACAAATTGGTAAATAATGATGATGGGGTTTGAGGATGAGAGTGCAAATAAAAAAAAAGGGCTACCTGTGCTCTCACTCACCTTACAAGGGACTACCCCTTCACCAAACAATTGTCCACAAATTCAAAGAACAAACTCAGAGAGCGAGACAAACAATCATTCAAATTTTACTTTACAAGACATACAGAAAAGAAGACAAGTCAAAAAAAAAAAAAAAAAAAAAAAAAAAAAAAAAAAAAAAAAAAAACCTATCGAAAAGAAAAGCAACCTGCTGTAATTTGATGTAATGGTCATTGCCTCAGTCCCTGATGTTGCATTTTACTATTGAAAATATTAAAGTCATTTAGCTCATTGTCCAGCAAGTAGAAGTAGGTAGACCTTAAGTATCTCTGATGTTATGTCGTGGTCTCTAGGTGCTTTCTTATAATAATTACCTTATACAAGACCTAAAAACCACATCTAAATCCTAGTCCTAGTCCTAATACCCAAAAAATTTCAAAGAAATAAGAAATGAAAATCAAAAAGATGAGAAAGAAATTCATAGTAATAATAACATAACAATCATAGTAGTACCACCTGACTCATCTCTTCATCATTATCTTCCCAATTGTCTTCTTTTCAATTCAAATCCTTATGATTTTATTTTTTTTTTTAGCAAAAGGTATTTTTACTTTATAGCTTTCTCAGAATAATAATAATAATATGTCAATTTACTTGTGTGTCTTCACAAAGTTTCTTGAATTCCATCATCCATGAAGCAATCCCTATTATTATCTCTACTCTAGTCTATGTCTTCCGGCGAAAAAAAAAAAAAATACAACAACAAAATGATCATTTTCATGTTATTGACAAGAAGAGATTTTTCTCAAAGGAACTTTAAGAATAATTCGTTTTCACCTCTTGAGCCCCCAGAGGGGAAATAAAACCGTGTGATGTCATAAAGTAGAATTTTACGATTGAAAGGATCACAAGGGAGAAAGAGAGAGAGAGAGAACTGGCAGGTCGAAGGGCAAGGATAAATGTTCACTAAAAGAACCAGAAAAAAAAATCTACTATTTTTTTTTCTCCAGATTCAGCATCTTTTTTGATAAACAATGGAAAATGTAGTAAGTAAGTATAGTGCTCCTGTCGTTGTCGGGAGTCACCCTGTCACTGACATACGGTGACGTCTTGAGAGAAATATTTATTTAAATCTTACAATTTCTGTTCCCTAAGCATTACCACGGATTCCTTTTTCTCTCCCTCAAAACCCTTTCACTTTCCTTTTTGAGTTATGTTTTGACATCTTTTGACTTTCTCTTCAGTTGAGAAAGTTGAGAAAACGAAAACCTCTGAGAAATTTCTACTTATTAATTATTTCTAAAAAAAAAAAAAAAACCTTAGAGAAGTCTTTTCTCTAGTCCAATAATAAAAACAAATTGATTAATCTCATTATTACTGAGGAACTGGTGGAAATTATAAGACATCGTCAAAACAATAAACCCAAAAACTTTCCTCTCTTCCTTTCCTCTAACCTTCTTTTAAAGTAGACTCAAAGTGGGGGAGAAAGTATTAAGTTTTAAAGAGCTCAAACTACCTGTCGTCGTTCCATTATGTATTAGTAGTTAGTGGTTTTCGTACTTTTCAAAAAAAACAATGGGACTGGGAATGACGGAGACGACAAAGGAAAGGCTTCAAATTCTCTCATCTTCTAGAGGATCCAAACTTTCATCTCATCTTAAGAAGAGAAAGTAGTGGAAGTGTTAGATCTGTCGTCTTGGGTTAGAAAGGCAAGAGTTAATGAGATTACCTAACTCCTATAGTCCTCATCAGACTCTCTTCAATTGTTAAAATTTCTCCACTTTTTCTCATCCACTTCAATAGGAAATCCTTAGAAGAAGAAAAAAAAAATTCTCTTCTTCCGTCTCAAGCATTTTCGGTTTTTTTTTGTCTTCATCATCCTCATCATCAGGTATTCACTTCGCATCTTCTTTTTATCAGAATTCTACAATTAAATTCTATCCGAGTCACCAGTCACCAGGCGTCATCGGAAAAATCAATCTTACAAAAAAAAAGACCCACTCCACTCTTATTTTTTTTAATTGGAGGGACTTTGAATCCGATGATAAAATGCAAAAATGAAACGAGCAAAAAATAAATAAGAGCAGAGTACCAGTACCAACGACCGCCTTCACATGTATGTAGATTTATTTTGGATTTAAACTATGAAAAAAAAAGTAAAATAAAAAAGTCATTTTATGTATTTATGTCGCCAGGTGAGAAGTTTTAGATTGTGGTGAGAATAAATATGGTAATGAGAGGATTTCATCAAATTCGACAATAATTACTATTTATGTAAAAAAAAATGTACATGAGGATTGCATGATGTATCGCTTCTGTTGTTAGTCTTGTACTTGAGTTTCATTGAACTTGAACACATCATCACCTTCTTATAATTGTTGCCCTTAGTTGGAAAACCTACACACCAATTATCGAAATTATGAAAAGGTGTTAGAAACCGAAGGTTTGTGAAAATCATCTAACCTAACTTATAACAGCAAGTACCAAGTACCAAGTACCAAGTACCAAGTTACCAAATACTTGTCTATCAAGTATCGAGTATTTTATAAACACTTACTGTAAGATTAAAATTATAATATAATGTAACATTGTGCTTCAAGGAAGATTCGAACCTCGAACACATTGGAATTTCAGTAGAACCTACACTAAATGCTAAATTTCACAACAGTAATAAAATTCATCAACACTTTGAATATGACCAGAATTAAGTGGGAAGGTAAACAAAAAAAAATTATTTTTTTTCAAGTCTGAATCCTTTTTGTCATTAATTTACCACACACTCCTAATGAAAGTTTTCATTAAATGATCATCTAATGTGACAATTTAGCAACCTAAGAAGGAAAACACTCCAAAAAAAGATAATTTTTTTTTTATTGTACAAAATCTTGACTGTAGATATAGAAGGAATTTACCTTTAATTAAGTCTCTTCAACTCACTACTTCTTTCTTAAAATTTCTTCCGTCCTTCTGAAAATGGTAAAAAGAATGATAAATTAATAGTAAGGGTTTAAGACGATATAAGTGATGATAATGAAGGCCTGAGTTATGTTATAACACCTGACATTTCCTCTTGTTTCAATTATTTATCTGCAACATGGAAAATGTACATTAATAAGGGTGGATACCGGATTAGAAAGAGACAAGAGAGTGACGAGACGAGTTTTCTAACTAAAAAAACAACAATCAAAATCTGCCAACTGATGTCCATCCACTAGAGTAATTAATTTATGGTTATATTGCCTAAATTTTAAAATTTTTTTTTTTTTTTTTTTTTTTTTTTTTTGGGTGGAAAATGTCAAAGTAAAATTGATTGGACTAGGGATTATGAAGTTGAGTGGAGTGAAAAGTCCTGTTATCTAATCGTCTTCTCTTGCTAAAATGTCCATCAGTATATTTTATATTTATTAAACTTGATGCTTATTTCTCCTCCTAGATACTTCATAGAATCCATTTTTTTTTTTTTTTTTTTTTCCACCTGTAATTAATTATACCTGAGGAAGAGCATAAAGTCCCACCTCCTCGTTTGTAACAAGTAGACAACTTTTTTTTTTTTTATATTTGACCTTGTGGAATTTTTGCAAAAGTTCAGGAAAAATTGGTCTCCTTGCATACTAATTCATTTAAGAGATTAAAATTACAGTAGTGGTGCTTGTTTCGTATCTTTTTTTTTTATATGATATGATAATTGCTCTTTTGTAATAATACTTTGAAACAACAAGACCCTTCAGCAGGCGAAAAAAAAAAAAAAAAAAAACTGGTTGGCTAAATCATTATTACCATCACTGTCAAACATTATTGATATCATGTCAGAAAAGTTGGACAAAGATGTTTAGTCGTATAAATTTTTTTTTTTTGCACACTATATTCAAGACTCACGTTTCCATCAAGCATGATGACCAAAGTTCGTCGGTCTTATCGTTTTCATTATTAAAGAAAAAAAAATTTACTAATTGACATGGATGACAAAGCGTTCATAAAATGAGTACTAAATCTTCCTGTCAGTTTGTTTGTTTCTTTAGGTTCTCACAAGATTTTTGAAAAAAAAAAAAATTTTTTTTCTCCTAGGTTTTTAGTTTTGTAAACAGAAGAAGAAGCTAAATTTTTCATTCTATTGCGTGAGGATTTTTACGATTTGAAAGCGAATTAATTATTACCGTCTGTCGGCTCTTGGTTTATAATTCCATTGTTGGGAGCTATTAATTTTATAGTGGAAATTTACTGAAAGGCGATGAGAGAGAGAGAGAGAGAGAAGAATTTTGACGATACATTGAACAATTAGATTTTACAACAATTGAGACTTTATTTTTATGTGGTTTGAACAAGTTAAAATTTATATTATTGTATTATCAAAAAAATCTCGTCCTTCTATCCAATTATCAGTTAAAGGCTTAAATTTCTCTAATCTCCAACTAAAATTGAATATAATTTTAGTTGTTCTCTTAGGAAAAGATTTTTCCATAAAACAAACACAAAATTCTTTTTTTTCTTCACCAGGTGTCCTTGACCTACAAATTTTTGTAGGTTTAGGTCTAAGTTTGTCTGATCTACTTGCAAGACGACATTGTTCCATCCTACATGTAAGTTTTTCAATTAGTGTAATTGTAGGTCGACAATTTTCAATATTTGTTCCATCATCTTCAACTTGACAGTTACAAATTCCATTTTGTTTGTTACAAAAACTCCAAAATCCATGATATGGACGACTTTGTTGACAAATTTTATGACAATCTTTCAAACTTCCATGACAATGTGAAAAATCTGCTAAAATCTCAACCTATAAACAAAAAAAAAAAAATTTTATTTGACCAAATTAAATTAAATTCTTTCCATAGCTTAAATTAAACAACAAGAATTATCTCTATTATTCTAAAAAACTAAACTCACCGAAAAATAACCGAAAATAACAACGAAGGGAAAGAAAGTGGTAGTTTTTTGAATTTTTCGTATCATAATTTCAACAATTTACTTACTAAACACTATAGAATGGAGTAAGAGTAATTCAACTACTATCACTTCTTAAAAATCAACCTACAATGGCTCAAGAAAATGTAAACTTTATTTCCTATTGTTCATTCGTGACCCTAAAAACTTTTGACTACATTTTCTAATTACTTTTAATCGATAATGCATGTTTTACAAGGTGAAATGTGAAAGTAACATAGTGGATTTACACCTGCCTTCAAATGATTCCTATAAATCCATCACTTAATTCTAGCTTACATAAATTATTACTGGTAGACAGCTGAAACCGTTCTTGTAATACCCTATTACAAAAAATCTGCCTCTAAACCTAAACCTAAACTTAAAACTCAAACCCAGTGAAGGATTACTGTTGGTACTCAAATTATTGAGTCTAATAACAAGTCGTCAGGTATATTTTAATTTGAAAGTGCTTGAGTCTCAAAATTCGAAATTTCTCGTAGGTAATGAAAAAGCATAAATCATGAGAAGATTAAGAGACGAAGTGATGCATACATTAGACTGAAGTCCTTAAAGGATTAGGGTTCGTAGAAAGACGGAAATCAATGGCCTGTTAATTTAGATTTTAAAATAGTAGAGGGAAATGAAAGGGAAAAGATTCATTAAAGTGTCCAAAGACTTTAGCTATGGTTGTCAGAAGAAGAGATAAAAGGATTTGGGACTTGTGACCAAAAAGTCTTATTAATTCCCTGATCTAGATGTTAGATACTGATAGTACTGTTGAAAACTTACAACTTGAGCAACGAAACTTACTACTAGGACAATAGACTTATTTCCATTGTTACAACTTTTCAAAAGCCAAACCCTAACTTTTAGCACGCGAGTGACAACCCATTCCCTATCAGTTCACTTTTCTTCCTATTCCACTTCCCAAACTTATTACTAAGGTTTTTATTTTATAGAATATCATAACAAATGGTGCTAAGCTCTTAACATTTGACCTCCTCAACATAGAACATAGAACATAGACTCTCGAAAAACAAAATTTGAAATAAAATTACATCTAAATCTAAAAACAAAAGAAAAAAGAATCTAATTTCAATTTCTAATATGAGATTCAAAATTAGTGAAAATGAAAGTGAAAACAAGAAAATGTAAAAGAATTTTTTTTTTTTTTTTTTTTTTTCTCTCATTCTCCAATTTCTCAAATTTCTTCAAGCGTCTCGGAATCAGAATGATTAATTTAACCCTTTTTTTTTTAGTTTCCATTTCCTTTGATCTGTTGTTAGGGAGAATTACGCATGTAAGAATTATGAGATTCGTTTTCATGTTGTTTTTTTTCCTTTGGATTGTAAAAGTCGTAAAAATTTATCATTATTAAATAGGAAATTGAGGAGAGTTGGAAGGAAATGGTAATAAGTGAGTAGGATATGATGAGAGACATGTGAAGAAGCTGTAAACAAGATTATTCTACAAAAGATCTCTTTTTCTTATGTCACTTTCCCACGACGAGGATGACAGGGGGGATGATGATTTTGACTAAAAAAAAAAAAAAATTTGTTCCTAGTTTTTAATCTTTTTACTCTGCTGGAGCATCTCAGGCGTTGGGACTTGGTGACAAGTGTCAACATCTCAGTACAATGAGAGACAATTCATAAGATATATGAGTTTTTAATTTTTTTTTTTTTTTTACAAAAATCATCTCAACTTCTACTTCTAGCCTCTTTTGTTTCCAACAAGAAAAATTTAAAACTAGAAATATAATATAATGCCTCTTGCTTTCTGCACTCTCTTCTATGTATCGAGGAATGAGAAACGGAAGCCTTTGATTATTTTCTTTAGCTCAATTCTGTGTGGTAGAGAAATATGAAAACCTAGCCAAAGAATAACACTGTGTAAGTCTAAACAATTCAAAAAGACTCTTTGTAAATCATCTTGAAGTTTTAGTTTCTTCTCAGTTTCAATTTCTGTTTCTACTTTCTAATTCTTAAACTTTTAAAGAGTAGAAGTAAGAAGATTTGAGATGATTTGACCAACACCAACTATAACTATACATACAAAATCCATACCAAATGGAAATTTTTATTTTTTTTTATTTCTAATGGCGTTCTCATCGAGCATGTGAGTAACACGTTGATAATGGATCCAATTTTTCTCTTATGTAATTTAGTTTTGCTAAAAAAGAGTCGACCGTTTGCGACGACCATTTTATTTTTAAATTACCACCTCATGCAATGCGATTTCGTGCAAAGTTGAATGAAAAGGAAATGGTAGAGACGAGAATTGGATATACATGCAATGGTTAAATATATGGGTCTAATTGTTTAGGGGTTCCTTTCGTATTTGATTGTTGGTGGCGATGAGCACTTATCGTTCCCAGGGATCTTTTTACAAGACTTAACGAAATTATGGATCCATTTCCTTCATTTCACAAATTGACAGGCAAGTTCCTTCTCACTTCATTTCTTAAAAAATAAAAACAATTAGAATCTAAACATCAATTTAACTCTCATTTGCATGATTCTGACAAGACAATAGACTTTTCGAAATATGAGGTCATTGTACTCTTCAATTCTTAATCAAATCTACATTCACATTTAGCAGCAGAAAAAAAAAATAAAAATTTTTTTTTGTAGAGGTGTATATTCGTGATAGATCTATCTGTAGGTATATTGAATTGACCCACCAACTTTTCTTTCAATATAATCCGCCTTATTTAAATTTCAATTTTGAATAAATCTTGTAAAATTTGATGTCAATTTGNACTCTCATTTGCATGATTCTGACAAGACAATAGACTTTTCGAAATATGAGGTCATTGTACTCTTCAATTCTTAATAAAATCTACATTCACATTTAGCAGCAGAAAAAAAAAATAAAAAAATTTTTTTTGTAGAGGTGTGTATTCGTGATAGATCTATCTGTAGGTATATTGAATTGACCCACCACCTTTTCTTTCAATATAATCCGCCTTATTTAAATTTCAATTTTGAATAAATCTTGTAAAATTTCATGTCAATTTGATATNTCTTGTAAAATTTGATGTCAATTTGATATAGTCGTGTTAAATTTAAGATCTGCGAATAGAAATGACTACTACACCAATTCAATTTCCTGTTCCCCCCACTAACAACTTCTTAGACATGGAACCGAATTTATAGAAATAAACTCTATCATCTCACGATATTGATTTTTGTTCCACTATATTGCGAAAAAATGACAAATTTTTATAATTTATCAGTAACAGTAACTACACTCTACAGACCAAAAAATACAAATTTTCAAAATAATATAACAAAAAGTAGTTAGATAACTTGTGAATTTATTAAAGTATAAGAATGAATAAAAGAATGAACAGTTTTCTTCTAACTTCATCATCCAAAAATCAACATTTTGTAATAAATTGAATCAATTTCATTCATAATTCTATACTGTATCTCCATGACTTCCTGTCTCTACACTACTCTGACATTCAATAGTTACTTATTTTTTTTTGTATTGTATTCTTCTGGATGTAGTCAATTGTTGTCTACAAAGTTTTGCTTTTAGTTAGAAGAACTATGTGTTTCAAGTGCTTCATGAGATACATGGAGTAAGTGTTTAAAATCGTCTGATATTATTATTACAAAAGGAAGGAAGAAAAAATACCCCTTTTTCCAAACCCTTTAACACATTTGAGAGAAGAGATCACATTTTAAGTAGTCACACATTTTCCGGTAAGAATGCAATTAAATTCCTTATAGTAAAGTCTGAACTTGTAGTGAAGGGTTGCTGTAAATAAGTATGAAACTTTCGATAGGAAACATACGTTTGAAAGCTAAAAAAGACTCATTTCGTTGAACATCAGTGGTTTTCTCCCCAGGAAATCCCATTTTCACTACTTTCACTCCTTTCTCTCCCCTTTTACACTCAGTCCAGAGGAAACATCCACTGCTAAAAATCAAAATATGCTCAAAGATAAGCACTCTCAAGTACTTTTGTTTATACACAAGGGGGAAACTATGTTAATGTACCGAGAAGGCAATAAAAATTGCTAAGGGATGAGGAACCAACAACGGAACCAAAACCGACAAAATTAGAATAAAAAATGACGAAAACAATGGAAAAAGAAATATTGCCTTTGCAAAAAAAAAAGAAAAAATAAAAAAGAAAAACTCTTATAAGAATCAAAAATTGGAATTTTTTACTCACTTCTTCCTCTTTTTTTTTGCCTTTTCATCTTTCGTTATCCCAATTTGCAATGGTAAATTTTGAATAACCTAGATACATCATTGATTCGGTCATATCTCTTAGGAGCTTTTACTTTTTCACTTTCCCCGCCACAAAAACCTTAATGTACTACTGTTGACATAAGGAATTTTCTCCAACTTTACTTTAGAGAAGGGTGAAAAGTAGTAAGAAAAAAATGAAAGTGGCAGGGTCTCGCTTCCTATTCCTTGTCCATTTCTTTTCAATTCTCTTACATTATATTAGGGAAGTGAGATAAAAGAGTTGAAGCACATTGAAGGACCACTGACAGGAAATTGTCAAAAGAAGGAAGAGATGGAATCGGATGAAAGAGAAAGTGACGGGGTGTTGATCTCATTTCGGAAGTCCTCCTCTCCCCTCTTGCTTCCGCTCAAATCGCTAAATCTCCTTCCAGGCCTCACATAACATCCAGAAATCATTTCTGCGGGCAACGGAACTGTCCATTACTCCTTACTCAACTCTAATTTTAGTCTCAATTTTAGATTCTCTTTCCACTGCCTCAGGAAATTCGGCTTCTCTTTGCTTCACTGAATTTTCAAGACCTAGGAAATTCAATCATTTTATTCCATTACCTTTCGTCAAACTCATTTTCTTTTACTTTCCTATCTACAACATAGAATCATAATAATAATTACAATCAGAATGTTTTTACCACTATTGATGGAGCTAACTTAAATATTCCAAAATTAGTTAGTAGAAATGAAAACAACTGAAAAAGTCAGACCAAAGGTTTGGAGATTCGAACTCAGTTCCACCGATTTCACTCTTGCTGCTGTTGACACACAGCTACAGACCTGAGGACGAAGACTATGACTCTAAATCCTCATACTGTTCTTCTAATCCCTCATATTTCCTAGGATAAACTTATTCAAAATTTTTCAAAATGAGAATTTTAATCTCCAACTTCTGTCCCCTTTAGTATTTGGCTTAAGGAGAGTTGTGTAAAGTGCGTGAAGAGGGAGATGATACCCAGTGGAGTTGGAATTATTTGTGATCGTGATGCGTAATGTTAAGTTCTTTATTCTTTCCCTCTAACTTTGTCCATAATTAAACTTTCTCTCCCCACATAGATTTAATTTTCTCCAACAACCCCATCCCTCCTTCAGTCGTTCTGTTAACAATAATCAGACAATCATTTCATTTTATAAATTGCCATGAAGAGACTTCACACTCCCTCTCTTCCCTCACCATGACTATTTCCACTCTTCTAACCCTTTGACAACTCAAGGCAACTCTAGTAGTACACTAAGGGGTACTTTCCCTAACATAAAGTTTATTATAAGCTGTAAAGTGACTGAAAAAGAAATCTTTTCTACACTTTCTCTTTTGTTTTCCCCAAGGGGACTCTTCCTCGTCACCATATTAGCAGTACATTGGACTGAGGGACAGAAATTTTCTCTTTGCTTTAAAATTCAGTCAAAAAAAAAAGAAAGACAAGTTGTAGGGAGAGAATTGGACGGAGAAAACAGACGAGCCTATTTTCATGGATTATGGATGAGATCTCTCTGACTTTTTTGTTATGGACGTAATAATACAGTAGGAAACTTATTCCTAGGAGACTTGATTTGAATCTTTGAATTCATTTTCTCAGAACAAGGGGGAAAATTCAAGATGGAGAAAAAGTAATTTGTAAAAAGGATAGTTCGTAATTGTCTTTGGCAAACTGTACACATCTCAAATCCCTTGGATGACGGTCACAACCCAATATTTCATCTAAACCAACATGACAAGGAAGGAATACAAAATCAAAATTTCCTTTGCAGGAGAAGATTTGATGAATTTTCTACAGTTATTTATGAAGAAATTCATAAAAAACAACAGAAACAGCAGAAAGTACAATACAAACCTTCAAAAAAAAAATAATAAATTTTTTTTTTCGTTTTACAATTTTCACATATTGATCTTCCCCCTTGATCTTACTATTTTTTGTGTGTGTCAACTAACGAACCTTAAAATTCAATTAAGGTAATGTGACACATGTTTATCAGAAAGGGAAGAAACTCAAAGAGGCGTGGTACCNAACCTTAAAATTCAATTAAGGTAATGTGACACATGTTTATCAGAAAGGGAAGAAACTCAAAGAGGCGTGGTACCCAGATTCCTTTAGTTTCAAAGTTACATAATTCTTGTAATTGAGGCGTATGCCTTTCTCTTAAAGAGTTTTTTNACCAGATTCCTTTAGTTTCAAAGTTACATAATTCTTGTAATTGAGGCGTATGCCTTTCTCTTAAAGAGTTTTTTTTTTGAGAAATTACAAACTTACTAACAAGGAGACTCATCAGCGTCAAAAGAATCCAAAATGCCACTAGATTTATTCATACTATATAGTATTTTGTCGTCTAATATCCAACTAAAAACTCCTACATTTATTAGAACGAGAGTCTCAAAAGTCAGAAGACTCGCCTCTGTTATCCCCTTATACACATAATCAACATCCCTATGTCACAAATCATGTCAAATGTCAAGCCGTCTTTTGCTCAAACTCTACCATTCAAATAACTCCAAATATTCTAATTACTAAACACAAGTTCCCTAATTGCCACCAAATAAAAATAAATATCTCATTGTCGATGTAGCATGAAGACCGCGTGGAATCTACTAAACAACCGTCTTAGTATCATTCTTACNTAAATATCTCATTGTCGATGTAGCATGAAGACCGCGTGGAATCTACTAAACAACCGTCTTAGTATCATTCTTACGTTCCTTGACTCTAATTCTAAAAAAAAAAAAATTTTTTTTTTGCTAATCCAATTTCTATTTTGCTATCTTTTCTCTAAGGCCCTTAGGGTAGATACTTTACTGTTGCAATTTCGATGTCGTTGGNTAAATATCTCATTGTCGATGTAGCATGAAGACCGCGTGGAATCTACTAAACAACCGTCTTAGTATCATTCTTACTAACGTGACTCTAATTTAGCAAAAAAAAAATAATTTTTTTTGCTAATCTTATTTCTATTTTGCTATCTTTTCTCTAAGGCCCTTAGGGTAGATACTTTACTGTTGCAATTTCGATGTCNAATCTTATTTCTATTTTGCTATCTTTTCTCTAAGGCCCTTAGGGTAGATACTTTACTGTTGCAATTTCGATGTCCTTGGATAGGCAAAACGTAAACATATGTACTAGAGACCACCAGATGGGCAAAAAATCGAGGTCGAACATTAATTAAATTACACACCATGAGCATCCCAGTATCCCTGAACCTTCGCTTTCGTCTATTCTCAAGAAATACTCCACTGAAGTGTGAAAGACGTATTTTTTTTTCTTCTAAAATACCTCAAAGTGTGTAAAAAGAAGTTAATTTCAGCGACTGTGGCGAAGAGTCTCGGGGTATAAAGAGAAGAAAGATGCGTTTTCCTTTCAAGTCTCCTTGTCACTGTATTTTCGGTTGAGTCGGTTCTCCTTTATCCTTATCTACCCCTTCCAGAATTTCCAACTAAGGAATACTTCCCCAGTACTCTCACTACTACTTTTCCTTTTTTTTTTTGCTTTTTCTACAGATCCGAAGAAGCCTTGATGTAATTTCTTCTGAGCTAATGTTTTAGGCACTCCCTTTCTTCTTCTTACTTAAAATGACAGAGACACCGCAGAGAAAAACAGGGATTCTCACTCCAACAGGAGCGCTATCTCCAAGATGAGTTTTCTTTAAGAAAAAAAAAAAAAAATTTTCGTATCTTCTCCGCTTGACGACAACAAAGGGATCACTCCTTGGAACGAAAGAAGGGGAGAAGAAATAAATCTATAGACAGAAAATGTCAAGACAGACGACATTAATTTGCCACACTTCAAAGTGACGCTTTTAATGAAATTAGGCATCAAGAGAATGTTTCACTTATTTTTTTTTATATAAAACTTATATTCCTATTTCTATCACCTCGATTCGGTTTTTTTTTCCGGCCAATTGTATTTCTGAATGGGTGACAAATGAAATAAGAAGACAAGGAAAGAAAAGTCAAACTAGACATATTGGCAAGTAATTTCTTATTTTTGTAAATTTCAACAATGTCACAAGTTAATTGGATAAGTTCAATTTCAATTTGAAAAAATTTGTAAAAGTTTCATACCATTTTGAAGTGAAAATTAGATTCGAACTTCCTATACAATTCACTCAAGGTGTAATATTTTTTTGGGTAATTTTACAAGAATAAATAAGCAGAAATCTAATAATTTAGAACTTTATTTAAGAGAAGAAAGAAGAGTAACGTGAACGTCTGTTTCTGTTTTCTATTATTTTATTCCTGGTCCTTCCAAAATTAAATTTGTATGTAAAACTGATACTGATAGTGATGCTCTAAGAATTAAATTATATATCATGAATTTGTTATAAGACAAGAAGAAACAAGTCCTTCCATAAGTTGAACTTTATGAAAAGTTCAACAGACATAAACTAACAAACTTTAGAAAATTAATTCTTTTTTGAAACTTTAATATAACGAAATTTAGCTTTCTCTCTAGTTCTTTTTTTTTCTTTTGCTAAAGAATAGAGAAATCAAAAGGAGAGAAATTGTGCGTAGGTGGAAAAATAAAAAAGCCAAGATGTCTCTCTCCTCAAAAAAAAAAAAAAAACTTTAGTTGAAATTATAATTCTTTATTCTAGCTTAAAATGTATAACAAAGTCATCCATAAATAACGACAGTATCAAAAAAACTTTGAAAGTTCAAGTTTGACTTTTCTGTCTTATTTTGTAAAAGAGAAAGTAAGAGAGAGATATAGACTTCTGCTCCTTCTGATTTGTTTCAAAGTCTTATCTCTACTTTACTTTCTCCACTTTCACTCAAAATTTCATTCTTGAATCACTTACCCATGTCTTCAGGAAGAAGATAAACCAAGTTTTATTCAAGACTTTTTTTTTACTTTTTTACAAACTTTACTTACAAAAAATTAGACTAAGGCAGGAGGGTTTACATTGGATAAAAAAAAAAAGTTTGGTTGAATTGAAACCATTCTTTCGTTCAAATCGTTATGTTATAGTAAGTTGAATAGTTGGAAAACCATTGGGTCCATAATTGGAAATTCATAATTTAACCTCAACCCTTTCTCATTTTCTCACCCTAAATTCAAAATTTCCATTATCACGCGAGAAGTTCTTTTGTTTTGAAAAGAAGCCTTAGTAGTGAACTAAATAAGAATGTCTGGCTCATATAGTTTAGTTAGTTACCTGTGAATAGTCTTAACTTTAGACATGTCGACTCACTCCGTTCCTGTCATGTCATCCCCCCAACTTCTCTCAGACTGACATGCTATTCTACCCCTTTTACCTCTCATCTTATTACTCTAGACTCCAAAACTACACACATTTTACTCCTTATTACAATCCTCAAATTATCTAACGGAGAAGGAGAGTCTATCAATCAACCAGAAAACAAGACACATTTCTATTCTCTAATTAGATTCAAAGTTCCGATTACCATGTCACTTTCTACAAAAAAAAATACCACTTACCTGGCGCTAAAATCAAGATGCCACTCACTCAAATTTGTAAAAGGCTTAAAAAAAAAAAAAAAAAAAAAAAAAAAAAATTTTAAAGTCACAATTATGGGATAAATCACTATGTATTGATT
This sequence comes from Holacanthella duospinosa, assembly GCA_002738285.1. Taxonomy (NCBI): domain Eukaryota; kingdom Metazoa; phylum Arthropoda; class Collembola; order Poduromorpha; family Neanuridae; genus Holacanthella; species Holacanthella duospinosa. The sequence goes on along the minus strand of NIPM01000427.1, from coordinate 17,997 downwards.
CCTTTCGTTATAACTTTTCATTTCTCCTCAGCACGTAAGAAATTTTACTGGAGCTGAAGTACATAACAATTTTCATTTAAACTCTTTTTAGACTTTCTTTTACTTTTCTTGCATTCAGTTTTTGAGTCTTGAGAATTGTGAGAATAAATAAATCCCAATTTTTTTTCATAATGAAAACCTTGAGTAAAAAAGAAGAAGAAAAAAATAATCCTTGGAGTGAGTCTCTTAGATTCAAATTTAAGTTCAAGTTCTGGAAAGTTAACTCTAGAAAATAACATCCAAAAAGTCATCAAGGCGGAAGAGAAATAAAAAGAAAGTAAGCATTTGTCAGAAACTAAGGGAAAGTGAATGGAAGAAGAAGAAAAAAATAATTTTTTTTTTTCATTCTTTTCTAATGTGAAAATCTACTGAAAATAGGATATTCATGGACTTTTACTAACTTTAAACTTTAGTTACTTGATTTAGCACCAATGAACTTCAAATCAAAATCAAACTTAAAAAAAAAAAAATCGATCCAACGACGGCACAATACTCATGTAATATTTAATGTCGACAGAAAAATACTGTATAAAATTATATTAAAATGAAAATATGTATAATTTTTATAGAGTGTGTAATTTGNTGTCGACAGAAAAATACTGTATAAAATTATATTAAAATGAAAATATGTATAATTTTTATAGAGTGTGTAATTTGAGCATCAGAAGCTTACTTTATTACCCATTCTCTTTTCATTGCTATTTTTTTTTTCATTTTTGAAGCGAAAAAGTTTGAAAACTCCCGAATAATAATGATTTTATTTAACCCTTCCTTAGATTCTTGAAGACTTATTATGTTATGTATATGTAAAGGTGGTAAAGGTTAACGAGTATGAAAAAGTAAAAAAGAAAGAAAAAGTTATTAAAATTAGTACCTCCGCCCTCTTCCTTCTTCCATAAATTAAAGAACAGAAAACAAGTGTTTGAGAGTACTTAAGTGGGATTTATTGTTGAAGAATAATAAAGAAAATAGGGGTTGTTCCGGTTTGGCATTCGGATTCTCTCAACTTCTTATCCTTCTCAAAATCACTTTTCTTTCACCCACCACCTTCCACATAAAATAGAGACAAGAAAAACTCATACTCACACCCACCAGAAAATAAATCAATCTTCAGACCTTTTAGCTATCAACAGTTTCAACCAGGTAAGACAAAAAAGAACCGTTCTTTATCTATTCTTCTCTCCCAACTTGTTAATTAGGAGGTAGAAAGAGAAAATTACTTTGTCAGAAGANACCGTTCTTTATCTATTCTTCTCTCCCAACTTGTTAATTAGGAGGTAGAAAGAGAAAATTACTTTGTCAGAAGATTTAATGATCTGGTGGGTTTTAGTTTGACATGGGGTGGAGATGGAAGGTGGAACCAAAATAAAATGGTGGGTCTTCAAAAATTAATTCCTTTCTTTAAACAAGATAGAAAAGGANATGGAAGGTGGAACCAAAATAAAATGGTGGGTCTTCAAAAATTAATTCCTTTCTTTAAACAAGATAGAAAAGGATTTTATTTTTAACTCAACCTACAGAGTTGATACAGATACATAATGATAATGAGATTGAGAGATGACAAAAAAAAAAGAAAAAGAACTTTTCCCAAACATTTGGTTCCTTTTGAAGAGAATTTTCTCTAAAAGAAATAAAGAACTAATAGTTGACAAAAAAAAGAAAGTCAAATGTCAAGGAATGACCATTCGTTCCTTTTATTGCTGTCACAGAGACATGAGTATAGCTAGGACGATGAGTCTTTAGAAATAAGAAATGAACTCTTGGACATCATCCTCCAACAACGTTTTACTTTTTAGTATGGACAATTTCAAAAAAAAAGAAAGAAAAAAACCAATGGAGAAAAGCTCATCAATCAATCAATGAGTTGTCTCTCTTATCCGTTCTTATTTTTCTAATATCGTTGTTCATTTTTAGTCTCGACCCTTTGCTAATAATGGTAAAAGCAGACCCACCACTTCCGTCTGATTTATACAAAAAAAAAANTTTTAGTCTCGACCCTTTGCTAATAATGGTAAAAGCAGACCCACCACTTCCGTCTGATTTATACAAAAAAAAAAATAATGGAACATCGAGAGGTTTTTATTATTCAGTTTGAAAGATGAGAAGAAAAGTAGGCGGGAGAATTACCCACCTTTCCTTCTCACCAGGGTTGAACAGCCGGACGAAATTGACCGGATGATCTGGACGATCTGGACGATTAAAANTTTTAGTCTCGACCCTTTGCTAATAATGGTAAAAGCAGACCCACCACTTCCGTCTGATTTATACAAAAAAAAAATAATGGAACATCGAGAGGTTTTTATTATTCAGTTTGAAAGATGAGAAGAAAAGTAGGCGGGAGAATTACCCCTTTCCTTCTCACCAGGGTTGAACAGCCGGACGAAATTGACCGGATGATCTGGACGATCTGGACGATTAAAAATTGGGTTCAGTGGACGATCTGGACGACAAAATTTTCATGAAATAATTGAGTATAGCTTCAATAAATTAGAGTAACTTAAGTTTGTTTTCATAGCACAATGCCCAATTTCACTGCGGTTGAATTATAAAGGCGGCAATGTGATTGCGCTTAAAATGTTTGAAATTGATGTTCGGGTCTATCGGCCTAACGAATTCCAAAAACTATAACAAAAATTATTTTTTTTTTTAAATTCTATTTAAAATACTAACAAAAAATTATTTATTATTCCGTTTAGTAAATTATTATGTACAGTCATTATGGTCCATGTCATACTGTTTCCGAAATATTTTAAATTGTTATTTTCAGATTAGCTAACTATACTGGAAATTACTTCGTCGATATTCACTGGGATAAGCTAGTTGAATTTATAAGTAAGGAGGTAAGGAAAAGATTAGGAAAATGTATAATAACTTTGAAAATTGAGACAATTGACCTCTGCGCATGTATTTGTGGCGTTTTCGATAAAAATCGTCCAGATCGTCCAGACCGGACAGTTAAGCTAGTCAGCCGGACAAATGTTTTCGTCCGGCTAAATAGCTAACCGTGCTTCTCACCAAGTAATCTCCAATCGACTATTTTTTCATTTAAGTTCTAATACCCTCGTTTGGACTCTGACAGGAGTAGATTGGTAGAGAAAAGCATAGAGAGGATTCTAAGTGTAAAAAACTAAAAAGACAGAGATCATCACTACTGTGGTATTATTGAAAAATAAGGAGAGAAAGTTTGGAAGGGAAAGGAGATTATCCAGGAGCTCAATTTGTCCATGTCACTGAAATGAAAACGAGTCCAGCGTCATCATCCAAAACTCCAACGGCTTCTCCGTCTACGGTTCCCAACGAACAATATCTACCCATTTGTATCCCAAAGCGGTTTACCAATTTTTCATTTCATCTACCCGCTTGTCAGGTAACTCAGACATTCCTACACATAAATCAGACTCAAAGGGACATCCACTTCCACCCACAACTTTCTCAGATTTATCAAAACAAAGAATAATCTAAATAAGAACTAGACTAAATTTATTTAATCAGTTCAAGCACAATGCCATAAGGTAAATAAAAAATAACTTTCTTAGTATCGTCGTATAATCTTTGGAAAGTTTTTTTTTAATATGTTTTAAATTGTTATCATATTCCATAATTCCATTGAACTAAGAGAAGAAGAGATTATTGAGGAAGTAATTTTTCTGCTCAAAACAAATGAAATTGATATCAAATTTTGTAAAGCAAAATCGATTGTTTGATTATTTATTATTGTCGTCGTCGTCCACTGTTAAATAATTTTATTAAACAAGTTTACTATTAGAAAGTTTACAATTTATGTAAGAATTAGAACAAAAAAAACTGAATTAGAAAATAGAAATTAAGAACTGACCCCATTCATTATAATTACAAAGAAAAACTACTTCAAATCAATTCTTTTATTATGGTAGAAATAATTAATTTTTTATATTTTAACTTGTAATAATTTTCGTAACCTCATTAAAAATTCTGCATATACATGAANGTCGTCCACTGTTAAATAATTTTATTAAACAAGTTTACTATTAGAAAGTTTACAATTTATGTAAGAATTAGAACTAAAAAAAACTGAATTATAAAATAGAAATTAAGAACTGACCCCATTCATTATAATTACAAAGAAAAACTACTTCAAATCAATTCTTTTATTATGGTATAAATAATTAATTTTTTATATTTTAACTTGTAATAATTTTCGTAACCTCATTAAAAATTCTGCATATACATGAANTAAATAATTAATTTTTTATATTTTAACTTGTAATAATTTTCGTAACCTCATTAAAAATTCTGCATATACATGAATACCAATAATATTTGATATATTTGATTCTGATTTTCTTATATATTTCTTACGAATTTGATATATTTTTGATTTCTGTTTCCACCAATATCTCAACAATGCCATAGTCCGATGTGCAACTCTATGAGATTGAACATGAGCATAACAAGAAACAAAGAAACCATCTACAATCATTGTTCCACTTTGAGTGAGCGGTGCGTAGACTCCTTTCTGCAGAGATGATCCAATTTCTACCACTTTTACTCTCTTTATTTGTTTTTCCAATGTCTCGGAAGAGGAGACTTTAATTAAAGTGTCCCCAACTTTAAGAGTTTTTGCCATAAGTGTCTTTACTTTTCCATTAATTCTGTTGAAAAGTAAATGTTCTGGGGATATCAACAGTTGTGATCCATCTTCACATTTTATTTCCAGGAACTCAGCCTTCATTTCCGGTTCAAAATGGAGGTAATTCAAAAATTTACTTTCCTTTACTTTTAATTCCTTTCCTTCCTTATCCAATGAGACTGTGAGGATATCCTCTGATAAAGTGGAGAGATTTCCGATTAACTGGCTACCACATCTCAGCAAAATTTTTGAAGAAGATGGAAAGCAACAACAACACGACATTTCTGATAAAATTAAACACTTTTTAAATATAAGATGAAATAATGATTCGAATCAAGTACAGTACAACATTTAATAACGACACACTTTATTACCTTTTGATTTGACTGGATCCTTTTTCTCTAAATTAACAAATTCTATGACTGGACTCGAATCAAGAAATTTGAATACACAATTTCCTTGAGTTCAAAATTTATACTGATGGATTTAAACGAAAATTTGATAACTTTTCGAGTGACACCATTGAATTGTTAGTAAACAAGAATTGATAAGGAAGAATTTCCTTAAGTTTTTATAATACGAACCCAAAGAATAACTTCCGGTGTACTACTTCCAATAATCCAAAAAACCAGTTCCTGATCTCTGTTTTCTGTATTACTCAACATAATAATGACTTCATCTTTATCAGATGACTCAAGTTTTCAATTTAAATCAAAAGTTTAGGTACCAAATGTGTTTAGGAAAGTTTTAACAACCTAATTTGTTACACAAGTTAAATAAAAACTTGATTTTTCATGTCTTCAAAAAAAAATTGTTATTACTCTATGTCGTTTAGCAAATAATTGAAATGATTAGAAATTAGATTAAAAACCACCATAGTTGCACAAAGTTTGATATTCTGCTTGCTTCTACAGTTATCCTCATTTTTTGTTCTTTTAGGTTTTCTAACCAGGGGGCGCTCTTTAGCGCTAAATTCAATTCATCATTCATCTTACGCTAAATAGCAGTTTTAGCGAAAGCAGTGTTCGATTGTACGCAGTAAAATTGCGTAAAATTGCGTATTAACGCATTGAATTTCAATCTCTGCGTATATTTGCGTATAATTGCGTAAATTAAAAAAAAAAGTGTGGGAAATTTGAAAACTTGAATAAATTTTTTTTGCAGATTGATTTTTTCAGTGAGAATTCAAAACTTTTAAATGCAATTNAATTTGAAAACTTGAATAAATTTTTTTTGCAGATTGATTTTTTCAGTGAGAATTCAAAACTTTTAAATGCAATTAGTTTCAAATTTCTATTCAAGTTTGAATTTATTCATTCACCTAAACTGATTGAGTAATGGACTACTAGTTAANAATTTGAAAACTTGAATAAATTTTTTTTGCAGATTGATTTTTTCAGTGAGAATTCAAAACTTTTAAATGCAATTTAGTTTCAAATTTCTATTCAAGTTTGAATTTATTCATTCACCTAAACTGATTGAGTAATGGACTAGTTTCAAATTTCTATTCAAGTTTGAATTTATTCATTCACCTAAACTGATTGAGTAATGGACTACTAGTTAAGAAAAGCAATTTTCGTTTACAACTGAAAAAAAAATTAATTAGTTTAGGAAGGAAATTATCAAATCTGCAATGTATCTATCACAGGCAGAACGTTGTCACGTGCTAAAGAAAAATTTAATTATAAATATTTTTGAATTTTTCACACATTTATGACGATATTATAGATAAAGACGCAAAAATACGCAAAAACGTATTTTTCCTCATTTTACGCGCGCAATGATTCCGAAAGTACTAAATAGTGCTAAATAGAAATTTTCTTAACGACTACCCAGGGATAGCCAGACTTCTCTAGAAATCACCCACTGACGTAATGTGTGACTTGCCCATTTCAACATTGGTTCACACGTAACGTTTATCTTTTTTTTCAAACCAATGAATTCATATTCCGCGCCAAATCTTTCAAAAAATTTAAATTTAGCAGAGTGCTATTTAGCAGCAAGGCTCAACTATAGCGCTAAATAGGAGTAAAATAGTGCAATGCTAAATTGCTATTTATTGCTAAAGGGGTACCCTGGTTCTAACGTCTCCCTTCATGTCATTCTCAAAGCAATAATAATCACTCAAAAACCAAAAAAAAAAAAATCTATTCAACTCATCACCCTCCAAATAGGAAATAGTCCACACGTCCAGTGTCAAAAAAGTCTGAAAACCTCTTTACCATTTCAATTTCCTAACACTCAAAGTAATAATTATTTTTTTTTAAACAAGAAAACCTTTCATTAAGACCACTGACTGGAGTCATTTCACTCACGAGAGTTGACATCTAAAAGAATCCCTCCGNAGAAAACCTTTCATTAAGACCACTGACTGGAGTCATTTCACTCACGAGAGTTGACATCTAAAAGAATCCCTCCGAGTTAGTAAAAATAATACAATGTGGACATCTGTATGCGTCTCTGTACTTTCACTCTCCTATTCAGTGAGATGCAGTAGTAGTCTCACTCCCAATACTAACCAATGCCACATGGATTTNAGAAAACCTTTCATTAAGACCACTGACTGGAGTCATTTCACTCACGAGAGTTGACATCTAAAAGAATCCCTCCGGGTTAGTAAAAATAATACAATGTGGACATCTGTATGCGTCTCTATACTTTCACTCTCCTATTCAGTGAGATGCAGTAGTAGTCTCACTCCCAATACTAACCAATGCCACATGGATTTTATAGAATTCCATGAAATTGAGAAAAGGACTTAAAAAAAAAGAAAAGAAAGAAGCGAGTCAAGACCCGTACGAAATGCTAAACACGACGACTACACGAAAGTTTCTAAGAAGTCAAGCTTCCAAAATTTCAAGACCCAATTGCTCTACTAACAAACGTTGAAAAGCCAAACTAGTAAGTATAAGAAGGAGGTCTATGTAGACCATTACCATTACTCTAAGGTCTACATATCCCCCTCATTGTTGTCAGGTGTTTCCGACTATTTTTTTATTGTTTACTTCTAGTGGTTTTCCTACACAACAATGTTGGTGTGGAAATGAACTTCCTGAAACCACAGAGTTAACTTAACTTAAAGGTGTTCTTTTTTCTATTCTACTTTTTATCCACTTTACCCACCATTATCACTACGAATGACGCCTGGCGCTTCAATCTTCATTCAGAGAAGGATAGAAAAAGCGGAATTACGGTCTCCAATTCACATAATTTCCAACAATAGAATCCATACCACATGGCTTTGGCAGCTTTCCCTTGTTATTATTATTTTTTTTTTGATAATGATACACAAACACACACTCCATTCATCCCAGTTTTTGGAAGAGGACAAAGGGCAACTTGAAACAAGATTCAACTTTTTAAAGTCTTTTGCTATGAAAAGCGTCTGTTATTATTATTGTGGTCTCCAGGATTGGTTAAAAAGAATGAAAGAATCCCTCCACATGGTTTTCTTTTTTTCTTTTTTTTTTTGGTAATAATGAAGAATCGCTTTCACTGTTCTTTTTTAGCAGGAGTAAGCGACAGCAGGAGTTTCAATTTGAGCAGACTCACACTTTGGGCTAGTGAAATTCACGCCTTTTGCCATATGCTTAACTATCCATGGACAGCTTTTGAGCCTTGAAGAGAACCAACCCCTTGACAGGCGGATTTGAGACCATGAAATATGGACTTTTGGTTAGTAGTCGTCAATCCCTTTATTTTGCATCTAAAGGATCATCTCAACCATTTTCAAAAGGTACCCTTAGAATCTCACTTTCACTTGTCACCCTCATCCATGTCCCAGGAGCAGTTGTCCTAATGAATTGAATTCAACCTTCCTATTTAAAAATCCCCCTCTCTCTTTATTATACAAGACTGGATCAAAAAGTCAAATTTTTTGATTCTTTGGAATTAAACCCTGATCTCATTCATTAGCATTTTCACGCTATGAACAAATCCAGTGTTACTGCAGCTGATGAATTTAACTGACAAAGAGCTGTTGCCAGTGAAAATATTAATTTTTGTAGAAAATTATGTTTCACCACTCGTCAGGTGCTAAAAGATAACACGGCCCGACAATGAAGTTTCAACAACTTGAAGACTTCAAGAATATTTTTCAACAACACCTCAACTTACTACTACATAAACATAAGTGATAATACGAAAAAAAAAAAAATTCAGAATTGGGTTTTGGTTAGAATATTTGGAAATTTACCACCGAGAGACTATGAGGATGAGTTTGAATTAATTATTTTCTGAAATTTGAAACCCATATATTATTTATTCATGACATTGTTTATTGATTTAATTTAATTTCGACACTTGATAAATGTGAATCCTTAACAATGAGCTTCTCAATTGAATGAAAATGAAATTGAGGATCCGGGAGTTTTAGATTTGCATCATATTGAATCAAGACCATTTCAAGAGGACCTCATTTTCAATATAATTCAGACCTTGTCCTCTAGTTTTTTTTTTGTTCAACTAAAAGCTTAGTTAATTAATTCTAGTAGTAGTAGTAGTGCTAAATAGACAAAAAATCTTTCAACAATACTCACAAATCATTCTGGACAGAAGAGACTTGGACCAGATGTGAATTTGTAGAAATGTATTCAATTGAATTGAACTGGAATCAAAGAAACTAATTGACATTGCTCCTACGTCCTACCCAACTGGAACGATATGCATGGTTGAATTTTTACACTTTTCCACCAAAAACTAATAGTAACGTCTGCTAACCTCCGGAAATGGTTTTACTAAAACAATACCTAACATTCATAACTTCCCTGATCGTATTCTATGATTTAGAAAACTAAAACTTGTCGGCATTTCAAATAAACTTTACAGTTCAATTTCCAAAAACAAGCTTTCATTGTTGAGAAAACATAAAAATTTAGGAAATGGAAACAACCGAAACGGAAAAAGCCTTAAAAAAAAACTCATTTTAACCCTTTAACGCTATATTAATGTTTACAGCGAGATGTGAGGATGTGAGGTAAAGGGTATAGCTTTCAACAACCTCTGACGCTGACCTTACAAGTACAACTTAATGATAAATGAACCAAGTTATTCAAATTGAAAAAAAAAAAACTTATTTAATAAAATGTAAATTACTTAAGTATATAATTATTCAATTACCTTCCATTTTCATATTTCTAAAAAAAATTTCTAGAAGGTATAAAATATAAATAGGTATATTTATATTTTCTAAATCTAAGGTCTAAAGTGGACTAATCAGTGTCTCCTATTCATTCAAGTCAGTTGACTAATTACGTTCTTTCATTATGAAACTTTAGACTATTCTCTACGATCATAAAGTTAATGGAAAGGGTTGAGATAGAGATTAAAATGGAGAATTTAATGAACATAAGTAGTTGAATAGTTTCAAGAAATTCATCTGAGAAGAAAGGATTTTAATCTTCCGGAAGAACTTTGCTACAGTTAGCTCCTCATTTCGTAGAAATGTAACAAAAGGATCTTAAGCATCTCCAAAAAAGAATTCATGATAAGAAAAGGTGAGATTAATTTAGTCAAATTAAATGAATCCTACCAAGAGAAGACGACTTTCTCCGCTTCTAAATAAGCCATTTCACTCAAATAATGTAAAAATCCTCTAGAATATCCCTTATTTTATGTCAACATACGCACTTCCATTTCTCAAATTATACATGTCTTTACCTAATATTCATAATCCTAATTTATAATTTTCTTAACTTTATTAGCAAAAAGCAAAAGCATAGCCTAACTTTCTTCTTTAAAATAAAGTGAAAGCCTTGACTCAGTGGGATATCTCCAAAATTGACATCAGATTTAACTCCAAACTATTTACTAAATAAAACCAAACATTTAACTGGTGTCAAATTCTCACAATTATTGTAAATTTACTTGTTAAATACCAAGTTCCTGTACTTGTTACATAACTAACAGAGTAATTATTTGAGTACTTTATTTGTTTTTTTTAAGGTTGGCTACTCAAGTCAAGTACTTTGAGAGACAATCAAAGAATAATTGAAATAAATTCAATTTCCTTCTCTTAACAAAATCCCATCAAAATCTAATCAAATCAAATTAAACATTTTGAACTCTCTCACGTCGATTCAAGTCAAGTATTCAAATAAGATTATCCAATTCTTTTCACATGCACTTCAGTCTCTCAAGGTACTCAAGTTATAAAATAGTCATAAAACAAAGAAAAAGTTTTTTTTTTTTTTCAATTCCATACTATTTCATTTAATTTACGACTCAATTGATTTTACGAGACAAGAAAGGATTTTCAACTAAAAGATTGGATTTTTATTCTCATCTAACTCATTAAAGAAAATGATGCACCTTTTCTGCAGCACATTCTAACAAAATGTAATAATAATTATTCCCTTTCAACTCAACAGTATTTATACTTAACATTCCATGAGTATTTATACTTAAAAAAATATGTTGTTGTTTTTTTTTTTTGTTTTTTTTTTCATAAAAGCACAGATGAGAATTAGTAGATTACTTTAGATTCCATTAATTTTGATTACTTGAGATGTTTATGAATGAGGCGAGAATAAGTAAAAATAATTGTGAAATGTGTTGACAAGAGTTTATGAAGAAAGGTAACCCTTTGAGTATAAACCCTGCTCTAGTGGATTTCTAATTACCTAATTACCTAGTCCTTCTTACGTTCTGTGAATGAGCCATTTCTAACAATGTCCTCCAATGGTAATAGCCTATTAATTTAATTTTAATGAGAATTTCTAAGGATAAATAGGATAGAGAAATGAAATAAAACCAGATCACGTATCGTGGAGAGAAAATTTAATTCTCTAGGTTATACAGAGTAGAATTGGAGCCTTAGGTTTAGTTAATTTGAAAGATGAAACTATTCATTCTTTTTTTTACTTTCTCTCTCTTTCTCATTGTTGTGAAAGCAATAGAGACACAGGTGAAAGAAATTGAGCTATTTCCTGGAGCCGTTTACGAAATTTTTAATAAATTCGATGGAGGTGTAAGTTTATTCTTATTTTTTTTTAGATTTCTACTAAAAAAGTTTAGTATGTGTTTCTATCATTTTAGATTTCCATCATAAATTGTTTACTTTAGTAAGTAATTCTGTAACTCTAACAGGCTCTGACTGTGGACGAACGATCTATTGGAAGTGTAGAAGTATTTCTCAGAGAATATAATTTTACTGCTGGACAAAAATGGAGNGTGGACGAACGATCTATTGGAAGTGTAGAAGTATTTCTCAGAGAATATAATTTTACTGCTGGACAAAAATGGAGGCTTAAAGAATCCTGTAAGAATAAAATATAAAAATATCTAATACCACTTTTTTCTTTTTAATTCAAAGTGAAAGGCATAAAACTAATTTTGAAAACATTTTTTTTTTGAAGCTTTTGGTAAAACATTTCAACTGAGTCCTACATCAAACGAAAAAGCAGTTCTTGATTTANGTGGACGAACGATCTATTGGAAGTGTAGAAGTATTTCTCAGAGAATATAATTTTACTGCTGGACAAAAATGGAGACTTAAAGAATCCTGTAAGAATAAAATATAAAAATATCTAATACCACTTTTTTCTTTTTAATTCAAAGTGAAAGGCATAAAAAATAATTTTGAAAACATTTTTTTTTTTGAAGCTTTTGGTAAAACATTTCAACTGAGTCCTACATCAAACGAAAAAGCAGTTCTTGATTTAGATCGAAAAACACTCGGAATCTGGGGAAGGGTGAGTGAATGAATCTTTCTGTAAAAAAATATTTTTTTTTTAAATATTTTGACATATCGAAACCAATTGATATATCGAATGACGACAATTGGTAATTGATAATTTAAAATTTTCAGATTGTTGGATTTGGAAATCAAAAGTATTGGAACTTGAATGGAATGGGTGAGGGATTTATTCAAGTTCAAAATTGGCAAAAGCCAGACTTGTGCCTGACGACTCAAGGGTAAGATTACTTAACTTATAACATCTCATATTATGTAATCAGATTTTGTGTCCATTCACCTAATTAAATTCTTAAATCCTTATATATTTCAGATTGAACAAATTAGTTGGCGTTGCAGAGTGTGAAAATANTAATTTAAAATTTTCAGATTGTTGGATTTGGAAATCAAAAGTATTGGAACTTGAATGGAATGGGTGAGGGATTTCTTCAAGTTCAAAATTGGCAAAAGCCAGACTTGTGTCTGACGACTCAAGGGTAAGATTACTTAACTTATAACATCTCATATTATGTAATCAGATTTTGTGTCCATTAACCTAATTAAATTCTTAAATCCTTATATATTTCAGATTGAACAAATTAGTTGGCGTTGCAGAGTGTGAAAATANCACCTAATTAAATTCTTAAATCCTTATATATTTCAGATTGAACAAATTAGTTGGCGTTGCAGAGTGTGAAAATAGTCCGACTCAACAATGGGTTTTTACAGTACTATAAAAAAAAAAAAAATAATAAGTTCAACTCTAACTCTATAGAGAATATAGATATTCAATTCAAANAGTACTATAAAAAAAAAAAAAATAATAAGTTCAACTCTAACTCTATAGAGAATATAGATATTCAATTCAAACTTAATAGGAAATGAATTTAGAAGAATAAATCCTCAAATTTCTATTTATCCCTTTTCTGTCAAACTTTTTTTTTCTTCTTCTTCCTGCCTATTTTTAGTAATATATTTGGGGNGAATATAGATATTCAATTCAAACTTAATAGGAAATGAATTTAGAAGAATAAATCCTCAAATTTCTATTTATCCCTTTTCTGTCAAACTTTTTTTTCTTCTTCTTCCTGCCTATTTTTAGTAATATATTTGGGAAAAGGAACCATTAAGCTAATCTACTATCGAATTCAAATGGATGAGAATTCTTCAGTGGCTCACTTTGCATCATAATGTCTTTCTGAAGTTAAGAGAGAACAATGTGCCTCTGGAGAATCTTGGTCTAACGGATATGATTATTCCTGTCAGTCTATAAATATGAAATGTGGATAGAAGGAAAAGTGGAAAACTTTCTTCTAAAATATGAAACGGAGGGAATAACAGTGAAAATGACACTATTGAATTTGACAGATGAGATGAGCGGAGTTTGAAAAAAAGTTAAGTGAAGCTTTCTCTGGATTTGGATATATATCTATTTTTTCCCTTCCCTTCCCTTCTTCCCATTCTGTCTCGTTTCCGAAAAACTCAAGTGTGCATTAGTGTTTAGAAATTTTACTACTTCTTTCTCCATACTTCCAAGGTCTCTCTCCATATGCTCAAAAAAAAAATTTTTTTTTTTATATAGAAAGCCAAGTTAGCATCATACGGAATACATTTAAAGCTCTTATGAATATGATCTTCTTAACATTTTATCCATAATGACTTTCTCTTCAGTCCTACTGGGAAATTACACTCGCCAAAGAGAGAAAGCACGTATATTTCTCATAAACTTTCACTACAAGTTCGAATTATTACGACCTCCTTCATTTGATCCTACTGCATCGTGCTCAAGGAATTTAAGTTACTCATTTGCATAAGAACTTAGAGAAATAAGAAGAAGAAGAAGAAAAAAAACAACTTTTCTACGAGTAGTTTTCTTCAAATTGAGGAACAATACAATATGGTAATAGAGAAACAATATCAGTTTCTTATAGGACTTTACTCTTACTATTCCTAATCCCAGAAATTACATAAGAATTCAAATAAGCCAATTTATATCCAACTGGGTAGAAAAAAAACATTGAACTTTATTTTTAATAATAAAGTCTTTATGTAAAAGTTTGAAAAAATCATAATTTTTTTGAAAATTTTATTCTAAATTGTTAATAAAGTCGACCCAAGGACATACATAAGAGGGTTTGGTTTAGGATTGAAACTTCAAGAACAGGAAATTGGAATTATTAGATAGGAATGGGAGTGGGAGTGTAAGAAGAAATTGAAGGAGTCAAGAGAGAATGAGGTGAAAGTGACACCCAATCAAAATTTTGTATGATGTCAGAAGTCTCTTAAAGTAGGGAATTATGCAGAAGGCACTATCCTTGGGAATTACTCGAGTTTACTTAACTCAAACTTTCTCTATCAAGTTTTTAGAACTGAAGTGAAACAGAAGAGGTCAGAGATTAGAAAGTGAGCTGGATTGGATATCTCAACGAGTCAGAATCAGATATTTTATATGAACTGAAAATCCTTTGAAAGTCTACAAATTACACCATTACTATTCCAAGAGTGTGAATTTTCTTCATCTCTCTGGAGAGACGAAAGACTTCTCAGTCTCAGTTTATACTTTTTATGTCAGAAACTTGGAGAACTTTCTCTCTCATCTTTATAAACACTACTCTTACTGTTAGATAGGAAGTTCAACGACAAGACTTTTCATACACTTTATAACCAACAACTTACTCCTGGTTCTCATACTTTCACTTTATGAACTTATTAGTCAGATTGAACTCCTTCTTATGAATACAAGTATTAGTAAGACCTGATAAGAAAGTTTTTTTTATAAGAAACCCTCTATCAAAACACATTATTTGTAGAATGACTTTGGCGGTTTGTAAAATTGAGTCAGAGAACCTTGTCGTGAATGTCCAATAGCTTTCTCCTATCTCCACAAAGCTTCCCTTCTAAAGAACCAAAAAAAAAAAAAAAAAACAAGATTTTTGTAACATAAAGTGAAAGTATCCAAGCTGAAAATGGGGAATTGGTTCTTCTATCTGTCTCATAAGAAAAAGCAGAGATGGGATCCCTATATTTGCATCATGATGAGGGATGAAGGAGAGAAAGTATAGAATGAAGAGTGAGAAGACGGTAACATGAACTTTATAAAAAAAAAAAAAAAAAAGCAGGAGAATTTGTATGCATGAGTGGTCCTTTTTGCTCAGAGTCTCTCTAGCCCTGTGGTGGTAGTTTTCTCTCATTCCCAATTCCTTCAAGTACCTACTTCCCATGTCTCACATCACATCTCTTATGTTCTTTTCATTCCCGAGTCTCAAAGGTAAAAGCTTAAGCTCAAGCCTTTTTCCCACTGAAAGGAGAACCAATAATATTATCTCTTCTCCGTACTTTGGATCTTCTCAATTGAGTCTAAACCCAGAGGATTCGTTTACAGAGAGACAAATACGAGAAAATATTTGGAAATCATATTCAAACATTTCAAATACTTTTCATTTCAAAAGAGAAAACCCTCCAATGCGGTAGAGAAGAGAGAGAGAGAAAGAGAGAAAGTTTTTAATAATAATAAGAATATCCGTCCNAATACTTTTCATTTCAAAAGAGAAAACCCTCCAATGCGGTAGAGAAGAGAGAGAGAGAAAGAGAGAAAGTTTTTAATAATAATAATAATATCCGTGAGGATGAATTTTCAAATAATCTTACAAATCTCTTTGAAACAAAAGATTTTCAAGTTCTTTAGGAAAATATGAATTTCCAGTTTCATCTACTTATGTATTAATCTAAAGGTTTCCACAATAATATTTAACGATAGTTACATCACCTTTGGAGGGGATAACTATGTACTGTAGTTGTAGTACAGAGTGAGTTAATAAGGGCTACCTACAGATCCTCATTCCACCGGACCTTTCTGTGTCACCCACCATAATTCGGTCTCAGAATGATATAAGATTATAAGATAAACAAAATTCTGACACCGATTTATGGTGGGTGACACAGAAAGGGCCGGTGGAGTGAGGATCTAAGTAGCCCTTATTAACTCACTCTGTACATACATACAAGTAAATGTGTTATAATTTCTCTGATCGGAAGCTTACAGTCTATGTTTTTGGTTTTTTTAAGCCTTTCCTAGGTTTTTAGGTTTTTCTTCCAAGGTTTTTTAAGCGTTATTATAAATTTTTGAGTAAGTGATAAAGCACGGATGTTTTCCGAGGAAAGTGATGAGAGACATGAATGATTTTGTAATTCAGGTGGAAAGTCATGGAAGGAAGTGAAAGTTCCTTTCAGCAACTTTCTCCTTGAGAAGTCGATCAGGACTCAATGCATATGAAATGAGTTGAGAAGGAAAGACTTCCATATAAATAATCCACAATTTAACTCCTTCCACAACATCAGATCAAGAGAATTTTTTACTATTATCTACCCATCCTTATTTTTTTTTGATTTCCGGCGCAAAAAAAAAAAAAAAAAAAAAAAGAAAAAGAAGAAGAATCGAGTCTTCTCTTTTACACTTTGAAGAGATCCAACCATGCTAATAAAATGAAGATTCCACGAGTGTAGAAAGCACCAGATCAGCCAATTTCCTCCATATGTACTTGAGTCCTTACTTTTATGATTATGTCTTGTGAATAAATTCTCAAACCTTCCAATTCAAATGCAGCGGGAGACTACGAACTGTTGGTAGTGGTGCCAAGTTTGGAATCGACAGGGAGTGGAGTCTACTAGGATAAATGCTAAATAAATATATATCTCAATCTCTCAAGACTATTCTCACGGAGATCAATTTCATGATACGAACAATACGAGAAGAAAAAAAGTGATGAGACGGAAATAGAGATTTTGGGATTACAATAGAAAAATAGAAATTTAACACATTTCACACTTCTCAAAAAATTAAGATCAAACCTAAAGAAATATGCTAGGATTTGGAGACACTTGGTGTTTTCTATATTTCGTTTATCAAACTCTTCGGATTTAGGTTATAAATAGTTGATGGAACCTTCGCTTCTGCTGAAAACAAAACACTGAACATCAGTCAATAAATCAAACTAAAAACTTAATTTGTACAAGTAATCAATTGAAAGATGAATCAATAATAATTATTCTTTGAACTGATTTTTATAAAATTTCATCAGGATCTTCTGTAGTTTCCATTTCTGAATAACGTTGATCATCCAAATCAAAAATTCCAGAATTCGGTGGGTCTGTATCTTCTTCAGTTTCCATGTACAAAACTTCTGGATCATCCATCAAAGGATCAATGGTTCCATTTACTCGACCCACACGACGTAATCGACCTTCAACAATATCAGTCTCTGATAAAATCATCCGGTCTATTCGTTTCAGAGAAAGACAAGCAGAAATGATCTCTCGACTAAATCCAAATAATAAAACTTTGTACAAAATTTTATACTTTCACCATACAAAATATAAAATATGCAACTATTTTTTTTNTCCAAATAATAAAACTTTGTACAAAATTTTATACTTTCACCATACAAAATATAAAATATGCAACTATTTTTTTTTCGGTTACATACTGATAGTATTCACTCTGAGTAATTGGATTCTCAGCTAAAATGATTGCTTTGAGANTCCAAATAATAAAACTTTGTACAAAATTTTATACTTTCACCATACAAAATATAAAATATGCAACTATTTTTTTTCGGTTACATACTGATAGTATTCACTCTGAGTAATTGGATTCTCAGCTAAAATGATTGCTTTGAGA